>CM062835.1:13721080-13761466 GCA_031772345.1 Himalopsyche anomala
GCGAGGCCCCAGGCGCAATACAATTTAGAGGCCCTTTTTCAAAGTGCACAACACGTTGTAAAAAAAATCGTGCAAACTAGTGGCAGGATGCCCCATTAGAGATCGAATTACCGGTATTACAGAAACCGGTATCCCGGTATTTGTAGTGTTTTTCAATACCAAGTATATTCGTCGTTACCATAACAAAATTGCAAACCTGCAAAAAACTAAATAAAAAAAGATAAAAATTATCCGCATTTGAGTGTAAAATTATACTTTTATAATTTAAGATTTCGACTGAGGGTGCTACATCGAATTTCAATATTTAATTTGAAACGATCCAATTATGTACATTCACACAAGTTTTGTTACTAACGACCCGGGTTTCGCTTTTCGCAATCTCTAGGCGTTCAAGTGCCCGTATGAACTTGAACTGACGTTCAGTAAATAAATATATCATACCTATATAAGTAATAAATGTATCACTAAAATTAAGGCCATTGTTGGCAAAATGGATTAACTCATGGGAATGCCTACAGATTGATTTCTGTTCCTAGGCATGGATGTTTATGATGTCTAAAAATCCCTTCCACTTATGAAATCCCAAACAGGGCAGAGAAATGAAATCCCAGAGAGGGCAATAACCTTATCACTAATACTGTCCTAGCCTAATCTTTCTCTCTCTACTTTCCTAAAAAAATATGGATTGAGTAACTTTTATCAGTAGTTTTTTTTGAAAAACGTCTGTTGAGAAAAACGCCATAAGGAGTCTACATAATTTTCATTGGTAGAGGACATGGTTAAAAAAATAATTAAAAATATAAATATACACGTAATTTATGTTTTAGTGAAGCATAAAAATACATATTGATGTAATAATTGTGTAATTGTGAGAGCGCTTCCGTGGACGAGTGGAAAACGTCTTTGGCTTCGGTTACGAAGGCTAAGGGTTAAAATTCTAGTACGGACAGTTATATAAATTGGTATGTTAATTATTGTTCAAGGCATGGATGTTTGTAACGTCTTGAATTTCCCCCTCTCTCCCATTTTAACCCTTTGATGTGTATCGCCGTACCCGTACGTCCAAGTATCTTACCGTCTACATATTATCTATTGTACAACACGGAATACAAAAAAGCTTACCGAGAATATAAAAAAAGAAGTGTTTCAAAATATTTCGAAAATCATTTCGTAGTAAGATGAACGAATAATGCGAAAAAATAATTATGTCTCATTTTCTGAATCTATTTATCTAGGTGAACTATTTTTTAAAAAAACATGATCGCTTTATTATTGACTTTTTTTTTTGAAAGGGGTTCAGCAGCTGGTTAACAATCGGTTATTATAGAAAAAAATCTGTTGAGATACCTCCATTACGAGACCCTATGCTTCACATGAGTAGCGGACATGGAGAGAAAAAAAATTACAACTAACTCTTCTAATCATATACCAGCAAGCAATTTATAATGCTCGTGTTATGGCAAACCGGTATTGATCTTGAATCAATAATATGAAATTTGAAAAATTAGGAAAAATATGTAGGCATATATACTCACTCATTAGAGTTGATAAAAATAATTACACACTATACTTGATATAATTATACACTATACTATATTGATTATACACTTTATTGGCGGTCTAATTTCTCACATGCAATAAGCGTAACGAAGGCATTTTCCTTTAGATTCGAAAGTTTTTATATAGATTAGTATATCGCTAAAATATTTATATCTACATTTTCTCTCATAATTTAATATATTTATTATTTAAGCTCACCTTTAAGAAATGTATCCATATTTGTGAACTTACACTTTCACACGAATGGTTTGATATAATAAATCATTTGAGCAAATTTCATTGCTTGAACTAATTTTGAATTGATGATAATTAAAAACTTAGAAAATATCAAAACTGTGCAAAACGACAGACAGATGACATCGACGCGTTATATAAAACTGAAGCATAGATTCAAAAATATTCTTTCATCGTGAATAATCATTTAACAGATGGATGTAATGCTTTCATATGCATTTGAAAATAGAACTAGCTCAAAACGGGTATAATCTTTGACCTGTAGACCCGAATATTGTTTGTATAGTGACACACACAAAAGAGCATATCCATTCGTGCGTATAATGTTATTTATATTTTAAAAGCGAAAATATTTTTTTAATTCCTTAGAAAGACATTGCCTACAAATAATTTACGGCTAGAACTGAAATATAAAAATGACACCGAGCAATAAATTAATCGAAAGTTAATCCATGAACTGACATATGCAAGTAATATACAAAATGTTTTAGAGTCTAGGATAAAAACACATGGTGCCTCTAGGCTTGCAGGTATGCAGTTCTTGTGTTTGAAGCGGTCGGCATATTTACTCTATGTCGGACGAAATCAAAGCAAATGCAAAAGGACTCAGTGCGGAACGAAATATCAAATGTGCTCCGCCGCTTTAGTATCTGTCCTACGCGACAAAAATCACGCCGCGATCAGTTTATTTGATATTTTGATTCGCTTCAAGGGTAAGAGTCATGGTCTAAAAAGACACCTTTAATTAAGACAAAATATTAAATTGCTTATATACAAAAACTCGTTTAGTTGATATAATCTAGCTTAATAGATTTTCAGATCATCCCAGCTGAGAAAATCATTCCTTATTATCATATTGTAATAAAAGTTATCTGAAAAAAATGAACAAGGAGCTAGTGGCGTGCTCAGGCAAGGAACTCTTATTTTTTTAATAAAAATCTTATTTCAACCAAAATGCACTATTTATTTTGGAAAAAAACTGAACGTTAGCAAAATTAAAGACTTCAATAATCACATTAAGTTTAAAAAAAAACAGCTTTCATGGACATTCATACCTAATTAAATTTTGAAATAGTATCTGTCAAATAGAGAATTGTAAAAAAATAAAAACTTTATGTAATTGTCGATATATTTGATTGTGTAAAGGCTTAATATTTTTTGCAAAAATATAAGTTCGTTTTAATAAAAATAGAAGGTCCCTGTTAAAACAAACTAATAGCTCCTTATTATTTTTTTTACAAATAAAATTTATTACAATATAATAAATAATACGGAATGCTTATCTCAACTGTGACAATTTTAAATTCCTATTAAGCTAGATTCTATCAATTAAACGATATTTTTGTATACATATAAGCAATTTAATATTTTGTCCTAATTAAAGGTGTATTTGTAGACTGTGACTCTTACACTAAAACCGCGTTTCAATCGTGTCCGCAGTGACTTTACCCACGTAATAAGTAACGTAAGTCTATCAGTATTAGCGATTTACGTAAATGTTCTGAATTTTATGCAATATGTCAATGATATTTTTTTATCTTACATCGCATTATTATGCAAATGCATTGAGCTGAAAAAATAGATTTATTACGTTTAGTTTTGTTTTCGTGAAATAAGGAACATTGATATATTAAGAAAATGTAAATATTTTGTATAAAATTAAATATCTAGAATAAATAAGCTATGTGTAATACTTATTTTGTTTTTTCATTGAAAATATTTGGAAGATTGATATATTTTTTAAAGAATGCAATGAATCGATTTTTTTTTCTATAGAAAAATTGGTTTGAGCGTTTCAGCGTATACTTTTATAAAATCTTTGGGGTTCACGAGATTTCCATAGGACCGTTGACGTTAATAATATGGCCAAAGTATTTTTTTACGTGAGAACCACTCCTCTACTCGTAATTTAAAAAAATAAAATTTAGTTGCTCGGTACGCCTTATGAGAGTCGTTTGTTTTAGGTCGCAAATCAGATTTCAAGCTAGTTTCTAACACATCAAAATCCCATTGCCAATTATGACCTTGTATGGATGAATGAAAATAGCTTAAATTATGTATCATATAAAATAATAATAATTTGGTGAATATTTTTAGTTGGCTTGTGATATTTAAAAAAATGACTACCAAAAGTAGAATCAAATATAAGGGCCTTACACCTTGCAATAAATATTCTTTATTAAAAGGGTTAAATGATAAATAAATAAACATTCACATCTAAAAAATATATAGAAACAAAAAAAATATGTTGAGGCCCCTAAAATTCGGAGGCCCCAAGCAAGCGCCTCTTGCGCTTATGGGATAATCCGCCACTGATTTAGATTAAAATTTTGGTATTTCGAGTGTTTTTTTTTTTTAAACATTTGACACAGGTAATTGATAACTAAAAAAAATATTGTTTTTTCTCTTTATTTCCTATTTAAAATGAATTTTTAATCATTATGACAGATAAATTTTTGAAAATGATTTATGTCAAAAGTGTGGGATAATATTGCAGCAACCGGAAGGTGATGCGTTTCAAATAGTAATAAAACACATTTTTGTCATGATTTCACGACGGGAATTCGCCGAGACCCTAAAAATGAAATATGACCGAGATTCCAGCGGTACCGAGTTTTCCATCAATGACATTCTCCAGCATACAAATTTTCTTCAAGTAAAAGTTTAGTATAACAATACAGTTTATAATTTACAAATAATTTAAGTAATCTCATTTGAAGTTTGTTTTGATGAAGGGAACGTGTTAAATTGTTTTAGATATTTAAGGTTATGAAAAATGATAATTATGAAATTTGTAAAAAAAAAACAAAACGACCTAATTATTACGCAAAACTACAAAAACTGAAATTGATGAATTGATGTTGAAATTGATTTAAAAACTCACGGTTTCTTAAAATCATTAATTCTGTCAATACTGATGCAACTTTTGGCCGATTTAAAATATTTCAGTTTGTCGCGATATATGTGAAATACCAGTATTTTTGTATTTACAAAACCGGCATTTTAGTATTAAAAATACATCGTAAACACCGGGATCCCGGTTTCTTTAATACCGGTATTGCGATCCCTATCCGCTTACAAAAAAAGTGAAGAGAAGTGTGGTAGCTAACTACTTTGATGGTAACATTTTTAATTAACAAATATTTTGAAATTATGGCTTTATTAAGAAAAAGCTTTTTTTGTTCTACTTTCAGTAACATTATTGATAAAAATAAAAATAAAGCTCCTAAAATTATGTGTATATACGAGGGCTTAAAGTCAATTCACACGATAATCAAGCAATATTATGCTAATCTTTTCTATTTTCTTCTTAAACCACCAGTGAAGCTTAACGTTATCTTTTAAAAATGTTTTTTTATGATAACTCTTCAAAAATTTAACCATAAGCAATATAAAAATACAGTTCACAATAAATTATAAAACGTTTTTTGGCTCTCCCGAAAAGTTTCATTTTTGTAGATAGTGTTGATTGACTTTAAGCCCTCGTATAAATCCGATGTAAAAGAATAAACGAATTGCCAGATGAAAAATATATTAACATGACTCGCAATTTTTTTCTGAATGCACTTAACTAATTTGTGTGGAATAAGTAAATGAAACACACTGCCAAACTCGCCGAAAGGCAAGCCAGCGATGGTAGGAATTAGAAAGAAACTCAGCTTTACGAAATTATGCGTTTATTTAGGGATTCACAAACATTTTATTGAAAATCATACAAAAATTTTACAAATAGGATTTAAAATTACAATCAACAATTAAAATCCCCGACATGGATAGAGAATGACGTTACAAACCTAGGTGTCTAGGTAAAAAATGCATGGAAACAAGTTCTGGATCAAACCAATATTTATATGTTGACATGGTACCAGGTGTATACGCAGAAACTCTGACTATCCCTTTTGTAATGACAACAGGCGAGAGTAAAAAGTTTAGTTTAATTAATGACTTTAAAAAAATAATATGTAATAATTTCCAGATGCTTGCGACAACACTATTTTGGCAACGTTGTCTAAAGGCAACGATGTATTTTTTTTGACGCTCAACAGTCAGCCGAGGGAGGGAGTAGTTGTAAGTCGACAAGGATCTTCCTTTTTTTTTGCTTCTTTTGTAAGCCGTCGATTTGAAAAGACGTATTTCGATGTAGTAATTAAATAGCAAGCCTGCGTGGGCGACAAAATTTTGTTAAAAATAGTTTGTTTTTTTTGTAATGTCATTCTCTATTAATTTCGGCGATGTTGATTGTTGTAATTTAAATCCCATTTATAAAATTTTAAATAAAATGTTTGTGAATCCCTAAATAAACACATAATTTCGTAAAGCTGAGTTTTTTTTCTAATTCCTACCATCGCTGGCTTGCCTTTCGGTGAGTACAGCAGTGTGTTTCATTTACTTATTTCACACAAATTAGTTAGGTGCACTCAGAGGAAATTTACGAGTCATGTCAATGTATTAATTGATTCATGAACATAAAACCATATTAATAATAATACTGCGTTATAAGCACGTGTAGAATTTTGGTCATTTTAAAAATGGTCAGGCAGCATAAGTTATCAATGTAATACATTTGACATTAATGAAACTTTGCGACATTATTTTTCGACCGGAAAATATTTCTACACTAGACCTAGAGCATCTTTCCACGGTCGCATACATGATCTAATAAAACCTAACAGTGCGGCAAAATATAATGGCAGGATAACTCTAAAATGGGTTTTTTTATATCTTTCTAAGTTAAGTTATATGAAACGAGAAAGTAAATTGGTTGAGCTTTGCTTGACGCCAAAATGGTTAAATGTCTTGTGGTGTCCAATTTGCCGTGAATTCGAGAATGTGAAAAATCAAGTAGGTACCTACTTATACTCGTTGATTGACGAAACAGTATAAAAAATATTCAACAAAACAACAGATTTTTGTTCGTGAATTTTGTTTTTTGGGACAAATTCGAGCATAATATAAATAAGCGAATGAAAATCAATCTTTTAATGTGTTGAAAAGTTAAATTCGTCTCCAGAAACTAAATGGAAACGAAATGGGTCAAATACTACATTCTACAAACACAAGGCTTAGGTTCAAGTTAAGTTCAAAGCCGTTCATGAAGAATTTTTTAATTTAAGAAGTTTGTAAAATCGAAATTCTCTCCCACCATTCCAATCCGAACATTAACGTGAAAAAGCGAGAGCGATTAGTCTACCACCAATTCTATCCTTTCTTTATATCTTTCTCTTTCTGTCATTCTATCCTTGCTTTTTTAAAAAAAGGAAAGTTGAGCAAATGATCAACAAGCAGTTCTCGTAAAAAAATCGTTTGAAATACCTCAATTAGGAAGCCAAATTCTCCACATTGGAAACAGACATGGATTAGAGTTTTTTTGTAAAATGCTTGAAAAGAAGTGAGTTCCGGCACTTAAAAAAAACACTGGATACACTATTATTCTGGACAAGGGCTAAATTAATACAGAGCGATCAGAATATGTACTATTTGATATATTATATTTAGCTGCTATATTTTAATGTATTAAAATCAAGGCTGTGGATCGTGTAAAAAAAAGATGACTCCGACTCCGACTCCAAGGAAATTTTTCAATAATTTCATTTTAACTTATATATATATATATGTATACCATCAGATCATCTTTAGTCAGCCAAACATGACATGCCAACACTTTGTTCTATTTTGTTTGAATACACATCATTAAATATATTTTTCAAAAAAAAATCGTGCCGTTCATTTTTCATGACTCCGACTCAGATTCCAAATCCAACTCCAACTCCACAGCCCTGGTTCAAATGGTGACACACTTAAAATTTATTTAAATAAATTCTTTTGTATTTTTTGTATTTTTTAATTTCATATTGTATTTACAGGTGTATTAATTTAGTGCTATTAAAAATATAATTTAACTAATGCTATTACCATGTACAATATGGTTCACAAAGTGTAATCGAGTGTGCTAGACAAAGCTCTTAAATAACGATAACTTATCATTTATAGCTAAATTAAGAGAGTTTTAATACATACAATTAATAATTAATATTAAAACATAATGACTTCACAGTATTAATAGTATCTAAAAAATGATTGGTTTATTTTTAAATTGCGTTTCTGTTCATGCTATAATATCTTTATTTTGTTGATCTTGTTTTAAAATCGATTAATTGTTTTTAATGTTCTATGAGTTATAGTGTTGGGTAAAAGCATCATCAGTTCTGGTTTAATACCAAAAATAGGACAAGATAGATGCAGGTAAAGTTTGGTCAACAATCAGGCGAACGTAATCCAATTGCAAAAAGAAACATGTAAATGTAAACATAACTTTTTAAAACTAATATTTATAAGTGGAATTTGAGCGACTTAAACGTTAATAAGAAGCTGGTATATCAGCTAAATTATATTGTGATAGCATCTACTTTTCAAAAAAAGATGGCTTTCATATTAGTACAAAAATGAACAAGACTGCTTTTAGAGATAAGGGATTGCAATACCGGTATTACCGTAAATAGGATCCCGGTAATCAAGATACTTAAACTATTAATTTCTGCACACTGCAGTGCATGCAACCTAGGGGAATTTCTTCTCGGGACATTTCTGGCAAAATTTTGAACACGACTAACGTTGTTACGCTACGGAATACACCCTATACGAAGAGTGTGAAGCCGTAGCGGGTGGTGGTGGGTACAACGTTGAGTACCCTAGGGAATTAAAAAAAAATGAAGATACTTCTTCAATACCAAAATACCGGGTTTAAAAATACAAAATATCTGTATTTCGGTATTAAAAATAAACCAAATTCGAATTTTTAATGTATGGAAAACTACCACATAACAATATTTAGAATGGATTCGGTGGTAACTTTATGGAAACTATTTTTTTTACGATGAATTGAAATAAATGAAATTAGTACTAGATTTTTAAATGACGAAATTATTATTTAAAGTTATTGTTGAAAAACATCAGTATGATGTTGGTGTATTTTTAATGACGGTATTTGGATGAAATATCGAATTATTGACTTTAATTTACTCGTCCGGTATTGCAATTTGAATTGGAAGAATTGTTTTGCTTTAATTAAAAACTTTTTGTGAGATCGGTATTTAAAATGAATATCGAAATATTTTATTAATATATTGCAATCCCTAATAGGAAACAACATATAATGGTATATAAATCTTTATAATGTATAAATAAATCTTGTTTTACTCCAAGACGATTAAAAATATGTAAATAATTTTAGTTATCTCACTTTGTTAATTAAAAAAAGCTACTTTATATTCTTTTAAGAAAACGGTTTTGGCTAGTCAAAGAAAGTGAATATTTTAAAGGTTCAAATAATGTGTTGAAATTTTCACGCTCACATTTAACTTTATAAACTAGTCTGATAATATCTGTTTAAATATTAACGAAGTTTGCTAATTCAAAAAGTTTTTGTAAACAAAATGAAACTTAGTTATATAAAAAAGAATCAACAGAAAAAATATGATCTGACGAGAAACTACAAAAGTTTATTTTCCATAGATTATTTATTTATTCATAGAGAGTTGTTTTATTTCAGTGAGTATTTTGTTTTCATTGACTCATTATACAACTTTAGGACACAAGAGTTAGATGATACTGTATTGAAATAATTTATTGATGAATATGGTTCCTCGAAAGCATCCTCTTTCTTTTGTCTGTGCTTTTTCATATATAAAAAAAAACAGAACTTTTCTTCTTAAGCCCGTATGTTAATATGAAACTTGTACAAATATTTGTCGTACAAAAGAAGGTCCAAGAGCATCAAGTTTTGTATTTATATTATACATCGCACTACATGATACATGTAATATTTTATTTCGAGCAAATATTGCTACCAAAAGATGGGTAAAGTTTTGACAGTTTATTTATGAGGTTTTGATCGATAATGACTGATGACATAAGATAACTTATAAGAATAACTTTTAGTATCTTAAATATAAAAATCTAAATATATAAATGTACATATAAATGAATATTTACAGCTTATCTTTCACTCGAAAAATTCATCCTTTATCAAAAATTGTTAATGTGCTAATTTTTCATTAATATTGAAGTCATATATTTGGAGTTTATAATTACATGTACAATAATTGAAGTCATTTTTCAAGGCTTATTTCCACTTTCAGCCTTAAAGCATATTTAAATAGGATCATCTTCTTTATATTAAAACACACCTTTAGCCCTCTGGCATAAAACATTACAAAAAAGCTTTATCCGTCTTATAAATATATAATGACAACAAATTTATGGGACAAAAAAACACCATTAGACACCAAAGTTTTTTTGCTATTGTTGAAAAATTATTCAATATGGAAATACGCCTTTTTGAATAATCACTTCTCAATTGATAGTTCGTTGTTAACTCGAATTTTTTTTTGGCAAACGTTCGTAATTTATATAAAATTAAAATTGATTACTTTGTTATTCCAGCGGAGTTTACTTTCTACGAAGTTACAAAGTATTTTAACTCTACAAATATAATTTTATACATCGTTGACAGTTGTTTCGGCTTACACTTTCACCGGAACTATGTTTAAACATACATTAATTGGGCTAATAACAAACATAGTTCTGATGAAGGCATACCTCGAAATAGCTACCAAGTGTAAACCATTTATAAAATAATATTCGTAGAACTAAACATAAGTTCTCATCGGGTTTATCTCTATTAAAATATTTGATGCTTATCATAAGCTGTAATACCAAATATTAAAAAAAATACTTTGATATTCTTTACTTTACTTTAAGTAATTATTTAGGCAAATTCAATACAACATATCATTTTTGTCACAGTTGTTTTGCAGCCATATATAATTAAGCCTCGAATAATGTTGAAGGTTTTTTAAGCATGTAAACTATTAGAAATTTTACTATAAATATACACAAAATATTGTTTTCTAATAAATATTTAAATAAATGAGTTAAGTAATTTTTTTTTCTCTTTTTTATCAACTAAAATTATGTGTGTCGTTTGAATGAAAAAGTCCTGATTTTATCCCAGTCATGTTTTCAAATATAAATAATAAAAACAACATTCTTACATTCATATAGTTATGATAAACGAATACAGAATTATTTAATTTAAACAAAAACATTCTTCTTCGAACAAGTTTCTTATTCATCGGTATCAGTGATACGATGTTCGTTCTTTTCGCGAACCAGTTCGAAGTCTTTTTTGAGATTGATGCCTTTCTTCGCCCTGTACTCCATGAGCTCAATGATGGAGTAGCCGACCATCCCCAGAAGCAACAGCCCCAGCATCACATAAAGCTTGGTCGATGTGCAGAGATAAGGGGAGTATGCGTACGCCATGACGCTTCCGGTCGCCTCCCACAGTCGGAAATTGGAGTAGGCTGCTTCTTCTTTACCGGGGAATAAGATTCCAGAAAGAGCTAGAACAAAATACAGTTACATTTCAGTATCAGTTCAAAATAGTTCACGAAAATTCGTTTTAATATGTAAATTTATGTCACTTAAGAATTTTCCTCACGCCTTCTCATTTATGACATGACATTCAAGCTTTTGCATCGCAATTTCGCAAAGCTACCTAAACCGTACATGAAAGTCGGTTTAAATTTCTGTCAACAATTTTTGTGTTCACATTTTTTTAAAATATGTAATATAGTATATATGAGTCGTCTGGTATCAAAAGCAGAACTATTCCATATATGTCGAAATTAAACTAATACTGTCACATTATTCTGCTGGTTATAGTGTACGGCTAGAAATTGAAAAAATGTTTAAAAATCAAATAAATGTGGTACAAAAAACGCAAAAGAAAGTGATGCTTGCTATCAAAAGCTAAATTGTACACGACGTTGGAAACAAAAGTAGAACAGTTTGGTAAATCAGGATTTTGACCAATCACAGAGTTACTTTAAGTGATGTCACATACAAATTTTAATTAGTACTCATTGATGACCTATGTTTAAAATTGAGTTTAAATTGATAAAACTCAAAAAGCCAACAAAACGTTTTTCGTGTTTTTCTCGTAACTTCGAAATGGATAGTTCTGCTTTTGATACCAGACGACTCATATCATCGTAATAAATATATATATAAAAAATTACTTGATACAAATACAGTTTACACAGTAAAATAGTTAGTCTCTGTAAAATTTTGTGTTTTTTTGGAAAAAAAAATCATTCCTGGATTAATGTTGACTGTCTAAAAAGATTTAAATCGTTTGCTATCATTTATCATGATTCGACCAATAACCCACAAAAATTTATTAATAAAATGGAATACAATGTAACTATTTAGTTATATTTTAAATACTCCATTTATATTTTTATTTCATTCTTACGTTATCGTAAGAATGAAATAAAAATATTATATACTACGGCAAAAAACTTCATAAATATTTAGTCATAATACGTATACTAGATTATAGTATATAGGGTTGAACCAATATGCATTAGAACTGTCATTGTAAGAAATTACGCCATTACATTATTTGTTTTCTTTCATACCAAAAATTGTTGACTCAGCATGTTAGTTCGTTTCCTACTTATTGATTTAACATTATTTTCTTCCAAGTTTGCGATTTTATTCTCTCATTTATCTATCATAGCTAAATGATTCGTCATCAGGCAATTAATTTATACAATGGAAACAAATTGATGATTACACACAGTAAAAATAGCATGGTAACAATTCGTGACGGTGAGATAATCAATAAAGAGTTCTTACATTTAAGAAAAATAATATGTTTTAAATCTCAGCATAGAACACTTTCTATTTCTACTCATTTGTTTTAAAAAGTTTTTGCGATAAACGATATTGTAATAAAATTATAGATCGTTGCTTTGTTGCTTTGTTGCTTAGTAAACTTATTATATTTTTTAATGTAAGGTGTACAAACACCTAAAAGTATTCTTATAACATTAGCTTTTCGTCTTTTGGGTAAACAGATTCTATTTTGTAACCAAATCTGAAGATATTTTGAAATATCATATCAGTTTCGAATACTTTCTGATTAAGAAGAATAAGCATTATAATAAACACTCAAGATAAATTCGTTAAACGATTTTTAATTACTATGCCTGTTAAACTGTTATATAACTGTAGGTACATAAAAGTTTTATATCCCCAACAACAATTTTTAAGACCACGTCTGGATTTTTAATGGATTATCTCATGATTAAAACATCAAATACATCCATGCAGGGATTGCGGTACTGGGTGAGTAAACTCATATCGGTATCAAGATATTTCATCTAAAATAGTACTTCTAAAAAATACATCAAATTCATAAACAGGTGATTTTTATAAGTAACTTAAAATAATAATAATATATCATTTTGAAAAGCTCATCAATTCCAGAACCTGGTGGAAATACCTGTATTTTGGTTTTGTATCAACAATACACCATCAACCGGTATCCCGGCTTTAGTTATACCGGCATTGCAATTCATACATTCATGGCTTTGTTTATGAAGTTTCAAATTGTTTGAAAAAATATCGTATGCATATTTCCATTCGCATATTAAAACTATTGATTGCTCGTCTACGACACGGCTTCTCAATTTCTCTGTTGCCCCCGAGGGAATTTCGTCAATTCGAAAATGAACTATACTTACGTGTTATGAATATTACTTCTTGATCGTTATATAGCCCACAAAAGCTAGGATAAAGTATTGATTGTTTTGACGACACGAACAATCGAAACATTGTGATGTCTTCATTTCATATATTAGACTACTGGAAACGAAGGGTTTGGGGATGAATCGAACACGAGGCAATATGTCACCATCACATTTAACTTTTGTGATCATTGTCAATTGTTTTTTTTTTATATTAACAGTAAATGTAAAATTATATTTCACATTCTCAAAAGTATAGAAATAATATATTTCAAAAAGATTATAAATAAAATAAAGACATTCATCATAAATATGAAACGTCTTTATGACAGATGTGTTTGTTTCACAATTAAATTGTTAGTTAAATCGATACTATTTTTTTTTCGTCGCATTGTATTTATACGCAGAATATGCGTATTTTTACTAACCACTATTTTCAATGAATTTAATTGAAGTAAAATTTGACTAATGTTAGCATTGAATTTATCGGTTTCTGCGTATGATATCCATGACATACAGAAGAGTTTATGTTTTTATATGAATCCGCCAGATTTTGTGTGTTTCATATCACGACGATCGACGTTGCTAAAAAAATTAGACTGCATTTTACCATTCTCACAGTGGCGTAGTGCTTGATTTTGACACCAATCCACTTCAATTTTATCTTTATTTATTTTTTGAATTTATAATAGTGGTGAATGGAGGGATTTTTTGAACCACAAAATATTGTGATTTACCTAAAGATTGAGCCGCAGGTGATGTTGAATTTTTTAACTTATTAAAATAGAAAACTCTTGCAAAATACAATGTTTTAAATGCTTTATTTTGTTATAGACATTGAATATTTAAGCAATGTGTCAAATTTCTTTTTGTTAAATATTATATCAGATGTATTGTAAATATATTATTAAAATTATTTTCATGTAATATAAAAATGTATATTTTGGCAGCGAGTTATAAAGTGAAGTGAATGTAGCTTGCATTGATTCTGGTAAAGAAAAATATGAGAAAAGTCAAATCATTAATTAAAAATAAAGATAATTATCGACTCCCTAATTTGAAAGTCGGTTAACTCGACAAGAGGCAATTTTTTATAACATACCCTATAATTAACTTGTTTATTTTTCACCTAGCAGAGCTTAGTAATAATTTAAAAATACAGTTCTCTACTTTAATTTTCAAGCAAAAGATAGGGAGTCTAGTTTATTTCTATATCATAAAAAACTTCAAAATAAGAAAAAACCGGTTGACGGATTAAATAATTTGTAAAAAGAAAAAACTCGGTTAAATTGAAAAATATGTTAGGTATATGGTACATTGTATCCCTCATTTCAAATTGAATAATGTATTAATATAAATAACTTGCTACTATGTACATTTTGATATGTCTAAATATTTGACTTAACCAATGATGTATTGGTTAAAAGAAAAATGATACAAAAGGGAAACATAAAAGCTTCTTTTTTTATATTTTTAGCATCAACATATTCCGATCTGTTTTTGAGATATGGAAAATGAAATTATTTGAAACCATTCCTTACATACTTTCATGGTTAGTTTGTTTTGTTCAAGCTTAAATTTTTAATGTTCTTTATACTTTGTTTATATCGGTTTGGCGCATTGCAAGAATTTTTGATAGAATATCCTGATTTTGGTTCTGATTTGATAATAAAACACAATTTGTTAAAGGTATACAAATTAAACGTATTTTGATCAACAATTGATAGTCAAAAACGAAAAGTGATATATTATATATATATACAAATATACAAAAAATGAAGTATAGTTACTTAATATGAAAGTCTTCTTAGAAGCTTACTTAAAACATAGGCAATTTATTAAAAAATAAATACCATTCAAATGAAATCGTGTAACAAAAGACCTTTGTACTTTTTCAGGAGTGTAATAAGTAAAATTAATTATTCCTTTTAATAAAACCGAGCTTAATTTTGAGTTAAGTATTGTGAAAACCAAATCGTCATTTTTTCTGCGATGAAATGAAAATAATCACGCAAAAAGGGCGATGTCATTGTGGAGGGAGCGTGACAATTTAGTAAAATTTCTTGTTAGATTATTTCTTTTTTTGTAAGAAGCATTAACAGAATATTAATTTTTTCAAACCGAAAAAAGAAACGATCTTTACAGGATGATTAACGATTCGAAATCTATACACTTTTATAGAAGATAGATAAAGAATTAAGTCGTTACAAATCTGCTGTGAGTATTTTAATTTGCGTTTATTTTTAAAATAAATGTGAAAACATTGAAATAAAAAATTAAATGGAGAAGAATTTCTAGAAATGATTTCATTTTTTAAACAAACGAGTAAAAGTTTCGCTTGGCAAAGGATTGATTTGTTAAAAAATGCTTAATTGTTGAACGCAAATATGAGAATATTATAATCGTCGTAGAATGCCAACTAAAATTGTGTTTTTATCTACTCAATATTTTTTATTTTCAATGTAGAATTAATAAACAATACAATGTAAGCAAAATAATGATTATAATAGTTTTTTTTTTATTTTTTTTATTTGTAATAATAAACTTTATTGATATAAATTTTAACACTCACTTCTCTTGAATCGATGAAAAATCATGGCTTAAATATAGCAACGTCTCGTAGAGCTGGCATTAGTGGGAAATAAAAAAAAACGTACCATTATTTCGAATTTCTTTATTTATATTTTAAATTGAGCTATCAGCGTAGAGCTTTCGACTGGGGTGCTAAAATTTGTCAAACCAAAGAATATAAATGCTTTTTGCTGTTTGCTCTTTGCCATTATGGCATTATCATCATTGAGAAAAAAGCATTGGATCTCCATATCAAACGAGTGAATGATTTCTTTTGAATTAAAATATATGATAACAATAATCGATAATGGATTATGACGATGATGTTATATGTTATAATGTATGTTTATAATAGAAATTTAATTTTGTTGCTGTCGATAATTTTTTGATGTAATGAATTTGGAATTTCAATACCCACATATTCCTTTAACTTTTAATTCCATATCCCAAAAAATATGATGATGTGTTAGAATATTCAACATGTCTTCTTGTATCGTAAAAGTGAATTGAACCTAGTAAATACACACAATGGTAGTCTTTTTTTTAAAAATACAAATATGCAATCCACCAAAACACCAAGTAAATACATAATTGTCAAATGGAAAATATTTAGCAATTCATTACTTGTCTCACTTCAGCTATAAAGAGCTCCATTATATAATAATTAAAACATGAAGTTGGCCATACCGGTAACGTTGCTTGACTGTAATGTAAAACAAAAGCGTAGCTAATTGGATTCGGCGATAGAATATTTTTAATCAATATTGAATAATTGATGCTGTATTCTAAGAAAAGATCTAAAATTTACTTTATATAAATATAAATTTTAACATTTTGTTAAAGCCGCCTGCCTGCTTAATATTTTCATACATAATGTATTTGTAACATTTTCAGCATTGGGTTGAAAACTGTACTAAGTAAGGGATTTGGGTAAATGGTTTTTTGAAAAATATGTCAACCGTACTGTGCAAAGTAAAAATCGTTTTATTTGGTATTTTTATTTGTTTTGTTAAGCTTTTCTCGAGTACTGGCAATATTTTTACACATTTGGTTTTAATTTATTTGTGAATATAATTGCTTTAATTAACTTTAAATGAGAAACAAAATGAAAATGACCGTGAAACAGAGTTACGATTAGTAAAGTGAAATATTAGGAACATGCGATTGCTATATTTTATAATAATATGTTATGCCTCTGTTGCTCATATGAGTGGTAAAAGTTTTGTTTAGTAGCTTGATGGTTTCTATTCTTAGCAAGATCAATGATAAATAAATATTGAATTTTTACAATGAAATGTTATTAAAAGAATTGCGATGTCTTTAAGCCTCGAGTGACCTAAATTATTCTTCAGTTTCCTTTAGTTAATGCAAGCAATTCAAAACATTGAGCTCATTGAAACAATTTTTAATCTATGTTCACTTCCAATGTGGAGTATATATCCTTTCAATAGAAGTAACTCGTCAGAAGTAGTCCTACGAAGACTGCTTGTTATTCAGTTGCTCAATTTTAATTTTTTCGAAGTCTGTAGGGATAAAAATGATAAGGCTAAGATAGGAATAGCGGTCAGTTAATTTAGGATTGAAAAGGCGTGAGGTTTTTTTTCCATATCCGATCCCAATGTGAAGCATGTGTCCTTGTTAAGTTGCTTAAGCTTTCTTCTTTTAGAAGAGAGTTGAGATAGAAAGGGTAGAGTTACGCCTCAGTAATTAAGGATTGGAAGAGTGAAAGGACACTGTTAGATATCACAAACAGCCTTAGAATAGAAATTGATACATTTTTTAGACACAACAAACATTTATACTTTTCAGAACAGAAAACGATAAAAAAATGCTGTTTCTACTGTGACTTGTACCCATGAGGTCCGTCGCAGAAGCCAACAATTAATCGTGTCATAATCTGTTTTAATAGAAAAGTAAATTACCGTTAACTTGAACCAGCCATATCGCATCAGATGTTCCCCAAAGAGCAGCTGTGACGAAGAAGATGATGGTGTTGTCAGAACTTGGATTCCAATACAGCAATGCAACGATCAAACTTATGTGAAGAAGCTGAAATAAAATGAACTAGATTAGTTTTACAATTATTTACTTGTATATAAAAATATGTGTGGTAAATTCGTTGCTGAATATCGGTGAAACTTTATTTGGAAACGAAAAGGACGGTGCCAGAGTGTTAAATGAAATATCGCTGCGAATCATGATATTCACAGTTTATGGAGTTACGCGGCCAAATTATATCATCAATGAGTTATTGGATGATAATGCTTTCACGTCAAAATGATCGATGATTATGTATTGGTTAGAGTTGTGGCAATATTTAATTTAAGGGTGGAGTTATATTGATGGGGATGGATACACGACCTGCATGATGAATCGTTCGTCGCTTTTTTTTTTTTTAGCTAAGCACCCTTTTTATTAAGTGAGATACTAAAACAAAAAGATTTTTTTAATATAATAAAAAAGTATTCTGTATTAAGCTTATGTTTAATCGGTAAATAATTTAATAAAACAAGTCGGTGTTTTATAAAACAAATGGTACACATATGTTTAAAATTATTAATTTGTAAACTGTTTTATTAATTAGGGTTGTCCATCGAATTACAATTATTGTTTCATGAAATTTTAATGATTCACTGTTTGTAAGACTGTATTGAAAACGTAAAATTATACATTAAAATTGTCATTTTCACTCATTCTAGTTTCAAAAGTGGACAAGTCAACTCTGAAGCATCAAACGCGGCCAAGTCATAAATTTATACTGTTTTTACGATCATTATTATTATTTACTGTATAAGCAACTGCAAATATTAAAAAAGGTATAAAATTTCCTTAATAGGTAGTCAAACAAACGTTCGGCTCTCATGAAAAAATAAAGTTCAACTGACTTGACCGTGTTTGATACTGGACGCCTTAAATACTGAATATTTTATATTGAATTCCGTCAAATTGACTTCAATACTGACAAGATAAATATGTACAGTCTTTATAGAATTTTGATTTTAGTTGACTTTATTGTGATTAGCGTTATTAAATTTAATAAACCTCACTCACAGAAGTAGTAAATATTATATGATAGGAAAAATATTTTGATACCTTGATTGTACGTTATAAATTGCGGTGGGTATCTCGTATACATGTCAAAGTAAAAATTCAATAAATATTTCACTTTTTTTCAAATTGGTTTCCTTTTCAATCAAAAAAGGGTTATCGAAGTTTTATTCCAACAATAAAGTGTTCTGACGTGAGTTACGAGTGACATAAATAAAAAAAATAACGACACGAAAGAGCCCTCTGTAAATAGTCCTCGCTAGATTTATTCCGTGGGCATTTTTTTAGTAATAAATAATTCTATACGCCCAATGAAGTTAAAGTGATAACGTTCCAAAGATCCCATAAAATCTCCTTACCGCTTCCATTATTTATCTTTACGGCAAATGGTATGATATACGGGGGACATATTTTCATTAGAAAAAACTTTCTCTATAGAATTTTAACGTTTCCGGTGACCTTTTAGTTTTTTTTTATATTCCCTTGAACCTATTGACATATGTGGCCAGAATATAAAATAAGTCGTTTTATTTATTTACACGTACGTTTCTTTATAACTATAAAACACATTTCAACAGAAGTTGTTTTACGAAATCTACAAATTATTCAGTAGCTTAATTTGTTTTTTTTTAGAAGCTTTAACAATAGAAGGATGCGGTTAAGACTTGTGATGAGTTAATAACTTTTACAACGATTCGTTTATTTAAAAACAGATAAGTGGAAAAAGTGTAAGCTACTCAAACGTTGCATGATTATAAATACAATATATCAATAAACTCACTGAAAAATTAATAAAAAAAGCGTTTATATTAAGATTCGAGCCCATGAGCACTGCAACTGAAAACCTTAGCTACAGACCCGAAAATAATGTAAATAGTTTTAAGGAACAATGGAACCTAGTATAACGAAAAATTTCTTAGAAAGAATCGTGTTAATATTATATTATTGAAAAAGTTTTGAGTTTTAAAACTATTCGATTAACTATTTTTTGTCATTATTTAATATATTAAGTCACTGTTCACACTGTCTTTCAAATATTAAACTTTTTTTCTCACCATTATAAATAAACGGCAGAAACAAAGATTAACATATCGACTATGGAAAGGAAAAAGGACGTAACCCTCAATTTTCCAAAACAGCTTTTTTTCGATGATCACAATGATCACTTGACACACATTCTATCAAAAGGATGGAAGCTGAAAATGCCGAATAACTATCTAAATTTAGCTTTTAAGTTAGAAAAAGATGACCTTGTAAAAAATTAAAACCAAGAAAAAACACTGAAATAAAAGTTTTTCCGAGACGATTTCTTTAATTAATATTAGGTTATGTCAATTAAATACCAATTAAGAAGTATCCGTGCACCTCAAGGTTGTGTATAATTCATAATTTGCATATGTCACTAAATCATCAAAACACGTTTTTAGCGCCTCCTGTAAAATTTGATATGTGTGGGTTACGTCCTTTTTCCTTTCCACAGTCGATATATAAATCATTCAAAACAAAGCCACGATGGACACGAGTTAGGATATATTGTCATGAAAAATATTATCTGTGTAAATGATATAAAATGAAGAATAAATCAGAAGATTCAATACATGTGAAATTGATTTTAGAAATGTCTATACATATATGCATAATATTTTTTAAAAGTTTGCTAGACTGTTAAAAACTTTTCAGTCCAGAAAGATGTTATGTATTATACAATTTGTTTGATCTTCTGATGGACAGAGTTGATACAGCGCAAGTTGGATACTGAAACTGAGATGATTTTAAAAATTAAATTGTCCTAACCCAATCACTATACTTTGTCACGACATCCTAATATAATATATATAAATAAATAAAATAAATAATGAAGCTTCTCTTATTTTTTGTTTTACATTTTTTAAAGAGTAACTGTCGAATGGAATTCGTTGTAAATAATAAAATAGTGTTACAAGTAATACTTTAAACAAACAAGACATTGTCAACATTCTAGTGAGCTGGATTTTATCAGACAGACTACTATTAGCTAAAATGTGTATCACTATATTTTTATAGTTGTGCAGTTGTTTCAGCGTTGTTTTTCCACGTAATAAATGACTATTTTTAAGGAATAAAAATGTGCTGATTCAAGCGCAAAAATAGTATAGTTTTCAAATGTGATATTTCATTGTGTCAAAAGCAGGCATGGGTGCAATGTGTCTCAGTTCTCAAGCAGAGATGTAAAATCAGTAATCTTATTTAAAGAAACGTCCGATAAACTCCGATTAAAATGGATACAATGTCGAAGATGTTAACGTAAAACTGATTGGTACAAAACGCGCAATATGGACATTTTAAATTTAAGATAAAATTAAAAATTGAAGGGCAATGTGGAAATTTGTATTAATGTAAAAAAGGGTGAAACCAAAATTTTTGAAGAGAGGTTTAAAATGTATTTTTTTACTTGGAATTTCATAAAAAAGTCAAAAAATTAAAAGATAGATTACTGTTATGCACTTTGAAAAATCATATATGTAGAAATATATAAGTGTGAAATATAACATGTTTGCAAAACTTCATTGAATAACTATTCAATGTTTCGATAAAAAAGTCAACTATTCCATAGGTAAGGTACTTAATATTTGATGTTTTAGTTTTTATCTTCATGTCCTTGCAAGATCTACACAATATTTAAAAAAATCTTCAGTTTGTTTATTTTGAACTGTATTGCGCAATGAGTTTAAGAAAACAATTTTTAATGAATACGAAAGCTAAACTCTAAGCCCACTTTTTCTGTTTTTGTCTAGCTCGAAGTTCATTATTATTATATAAAAACGAATCGCCTCTCATCCTCTCAAGTAGTGAAATATACCTTATGCCTTAAAATGTGTTTATAACTCTGGCTAAGTGCCACTATTCTGAAGTATTACGATAAACAGTAAATTATGAAGTTGGCAGATGATGAAACTGTTAAATGCACACTTTCAAATAAGTATTGGCAATACTATAACTTGACATAAAAATATTGCCTTATTAGTTTTTCTTTGACAGTGCTCCACACTAAATGGCCATAACCAATTTTATTAAATATGATATTTGTCATTGTTGAACATAAAAAAGGTCTTTTGATTTTTCTTAAGCGCAACATCTATTGAAAAAACTTAATATTTATTTTGATTATAATAAAGTATAATTTTTGAAAATTTTACACTGGAATAAAGTTAGAATTCATGTATATTTGAATATGTCGTTGATTTGTATAGTTTAATACGTATCAAAAATATTTTAGTTTCGTCAAAAAATAATAAGACGTGTAAACACGAACCTTAGAATCATGAAAATGACTCTCGTTAGTTGAATTCCTTGTGTATTGTATTTGTATATGTATGTATGCGCATGTCTGTGTACAAGTTTAGATAAAGTACGTTGGGAGGTATATATAATATCATTTGTAAATGAATGCATATGATGTCCGTGTAAACAGGCTTTACTTAGGATTGCTCACCTCTGTAGCAATCGCGTCCTTCCGACAACAACGACGGTAAAGGAATACAATGACCAAAACATGACTTAAATCTCCATAAATTTGAAATATAAAAAATATATATATATTTAGAAAAGCTAACGATAAATTATTTAGAAACAACTTAAACTATTTCTATGGTGTTCTCTTTATATATTTTTAAATATTATATTTTAGGGGGTAAGACGCAAAGGTAGCAATATTGAAGAAAAAAATCTTTCAATGCAGAATCATAGAGATACAAATTCTTTAGCCTGTGAGCTGATATTTCAGTTTCAAATCTGTCTTCATTCCTTGTAAAATGGTTTTGGAAACAAATTCGGCTTCATTAATTTAAACGTTTCGTCGAATACAAAAAAGCCACGTCACAAATTCATTGTGAATCATAATATTCTACAGTAAGGTATAGCACACGTTAATTAAATTAATAAGTTCTTAAAACAAGTTTCATGGTAGAATGCCATCTTTACTTTTGACACCTTCATTTTATTTACAAACAAATATATATTTAAAAATAAAGCGAACACGTATTGTTATCAAACGGTTTCACACAGCTAGTATGGATTGTCAGTTAATCTGATAGAATCAGATTGCTGTAGCTAATCTGTATAAGAGAGTTAATTTGTGCTTAAGAACATTGATGTATGTCATACTGATAAGTGATATCCCTTCATACTCACCTTTTATTAGATATTGAAAAGGTCTAGGAAATTTAAACTCATTTTATACTCACCCTTTCCGAAGAATTAAGTAAAGCTGTATAAAAAGTTGTAAAAAACTTCTGTTGAAAGCAAAAATATCAACAAATTAACTTTTCCGGTTCTAAGCTCAAGAAATGCGACCCCAATACCCACATTTTCTTAATTATCTATTTTAATATGGGTAATACAATGTTTATATTTAGGGTTTTCGTATATCATAGTTTTTTGGACCTTTTGTAGTTTATATAAATACGCGATAACACGATAAGCGCCCGCGATAAGCGATCGTTCGTAAGATAGCTGGGCTAAACTCGTCAGTTGCAATTTCATATGTGTGCTGGGATGACGTCTTTTTTACGCGCAACTTAAAATATGATTATTTATTAAAAAACCACGGATTTTTATAAAAAAAAATGTATGAGGATTGATGCAGAGAGATATTTTAAAGCCCTTAGACTATTTTTTTTAATTCATAAGAATAAGGCCAATAATGAGGAAACCACTGGGGTCCCTAAACAACCCCCATCGGATGAAAAGTATTTTTCTAGTCTCCGAGCCGCGAGAGTTAAATAAATTTAGAACTGTGATTTTTTTAAAGTTCAGCCATGAAACGTTTAGTAGTATTTTATTTTAAATATGCTTTTTAAGAAGTTAATTTATGATTTTATTTGACATTTCTTGACAGATGTAATTTCAAATACGTGGTGAAAATGTTGCGATGTGGAATTACAAAGGTACATCTCAAGTGTCTCCTTGATGCTCCGGTCTACGCAGACTGTTTGTAATTAAGGTTTAGCGTAATTAATAAGCGTGGAAGTGAATTAAATATGCCAACAACGCAACGCGTTACGCCGGGTCAGGGCTGTGAAAAATACGTCGTTATCTGGAATTAAATACAAACATTGGTTGCTTCGCGTTGTAATTGCAGCATTGTGAAAAAATGGTTTGTTCTTTAGGTCAATGATCTTGGTCGTTCTTTCCATGTGATTGTGTGTGTTAACAGTCCCGACAATCCCGCAACAGACACTGTCATAATCATCTACAATTGATCAATTTAATAAAGACAGCGTATGTTAAAAATTACACTAATAATCTATATATTGTTCTACATTACAAGATGAACCCAATTATTTACAAAAACGAATTAATTTTTATTTAAAAATTGTTAAAATTTCCTTTAAATTAAAACGTTGTGTATGGCATCTTTAATTGTTTTCTTTCGACTTGTGTTATAAATCTATAAAATACACAAAATTACCGCTGAATCCACTGAAAAAATTAACAAATAAACTTTTAGATTATAATTTTCATTTATTATAGTTGAATTGTAAAACATAAGATTGCAAAACGAAAAAACGAATTTTTCAAAATTAAATGATATAAATCGACTGACGAGTATCTGAATACATTGTTAAATTTTTGTTGATCCATAAAATTAGCTCTTATAAGTTTTGTAAGCATAATTGAAATTTCATAAGCCAAGCATAAAATGTGATTAAAAATCACTGTGTATGTTGGAAAGGAGATAGCTTTGCATTCATTTTACATACGTTAAAGTATAACAGAAATCGTCTCATGAAAATGTCAATGAAGGAGTTTGAATAATTGACCTCAAATCCAAAGCATAACAAAAGCTAATGTCTCGCAATAATCACGTGAAAATTATAAATAAATCCCCCTTTTCGACAATGTACTTTAACAATTTCTTATTGTAAAAATTAATAAGTCACTGTTAAATATCGATTTTGTTACACAGATGCATATTGATTATTTAACCAACAATCGATAACTTATAATAAATAATATAATAATAATTTCAACTGAAGTAAATTTTGTTATTTTTTTTATCAATTTCCGCTTCCAATGTAGACCATGTAGAGAAGTGTTTGTTACTCAGTCGCTCAACTAATCAATAATTCAACTAATCGTTCTCGCTACGCCCATTGAAAGATCGAAAAAATGCTGTTCGTACTAGGACTCAAACCCGCGAGATCCGGCACAGAAGTCAACAGCTCTAACATAAACTAAACAAAACATGTGCATTATGTTTGGAGCAATATGTCGAGGAGCTTTTGTAGACCAACCCTTAATAATTATTAAGAGGTAATATTTCACCTCAATATTCGCACCAAGAACATTTACGGTCTGAAAGCTTTCTATGGGAAGGCTTTGATGCTATTACTATGATTATTCAGCTCACATTATTCATTCACGGCTCTCTTGAGAAACAGCAATCTAATTGTAAACACAGCTTTTTGATTCTTCTTATTCCAAATCCTTTTTATATAATTTTATATTTTGTGACAAAAATAACTTTGTTACGTTACAACTTAGAAAAAAACAATTAATAATAAACATTGAGATAGTTGTTTTGAATGAAACATTCAAAGCCTATTTTATCAAGGAGTTTTAGCCAGAGTGGTTGGTGTTGTGAGAAATAAGCTTTTATACATTTGTTTTTTTAACGATTTATAATAAAAAAGTCGTGCTTGTTTTTGATGTTTACATCTCTTCCCATCTTTTTTCGATTTTACACTTAAAAGAAGCACATGAAAGGCGTTTAGCGTAATACAAATTATTTGCAAACTCTCTCTGAAGTGAGGTTGGGTGAATAAATTATGTTAAAATGAGATGCCAGTATTATTCCACCATCAGTATATTCCACATTATATTATCTAAAATAAATGTTGTTTGGAATTTTAGTAAATTAACAGCACATAAAAACTAAAGGTACACTGTGTAATATGCAAAGATATATAACCTTTTATCAAAGATCAAAGGTTAAATTGGTTATATTGAGTATCTTACACTTTTCATATTAAAAAAAAAACATTCAAAAATGCTTTTAAGATTTATTCAGAACAGAAAAATCTTGATAAAATGGACTTAAATAAAACGGATCAAATATATGGTAAAAATTGTCACCGCTTGTAAATAATGCTCTACACATGGTTATCATGCCAAACATATAGCACTTATATTAGAGACTGAACTAAGCACTGACGTTTGCAACGCTGGCCGCTGAAACACACAGCTGTTCAGCAGTTTAATATATTCGCTCAAAGTGAATAGATGCATTTATTACTCCATCCAATAAGTTTTAATTGTTAATTAAAATTAAGGACATCGTTGTTATTTTAACCTTTAAATATAGTCAAACAGAAGATAATTTATTTAACTTTAAATTAAAAACTATAATAACAAAAGCATTAGAAAAACTCTTTTTGTGTGACTAACATTTGAAATTGACGGACATTCCCTCATTTGCATAATCTGTTATATTGAGGTTCATTTGTATGCCTTTTATTTTTCGCCTTGAAGAATAATTTCGTTAAATAATATTACTGATTGGTTTTGGAAACAAAAAAAACATCTGCAGTTTTGGATATAATATAGTTTTGGTCTGGGCTTTAACTTCAATACAGCAAGCGAGAGATTTTTCATTGATACAATAATTCATTCTTCAACCTAGCCATTTAAATTGTACGTGTAGATTTCTAAGAATAAATAATATTTATTTTGAAGCTGCCATCAACTTCACTGTTGATTGAATAACAAATAAAACCACGAAAAATATAGCTTTCAATTTGTAAAGTTATTTTCTTGTAAAGTTGTTTATGATATAAATGAAAATTTTGCGAAGAAAGAAATTTCGTTAATGGATTTTTTAATGATATGCGAACGGAGGCCATAAAGCAGTGAGAGACCCAGGCGATGCCATTGTTGTCATAAATCTGAAGCGTGATTGTCACGATGAACCTTCTCATCGTCTTTAGTGTCCACATCAAAGTTACTCAATCTTCTATCATAAAATACACTTTTTGCTTCTCTTTAATCTTAAAGTTAGACTTTAATTATAAAATCTGTAAGTCATCGCTTTCCGTCTCACAAAGGGGTGTCAAGGTTTTTGGTCCCTTATTTTTTTCGCTCACTCTTTCTGTTTGTTCGTGAGCCTCAGTTATAAGACTACAACGAAAAACAATTTCGCTCCCTAAGTAGAGTATATAGTTTCTTATAAAATATTTTAATTTCAAACATTTTACTTCAAGTAACAATTGATGGGTATAAAATAGAATTTTCAAGTCTCAGATTTTTTCGTGTCCCGAGACATGACAACTTTATGTACTTCTACTACTGTAGTAATTTTTTGAACAGATATTTAAACGAATGTTTCTATGCATGAACACTGTTAATAACTTAAAACTCGTGACTTATTTTTTAAGATACATATTGTTAATAATTATATTGCTTTTTATAACACATCGTTCGAGGGATTTTTATTAATTTGTCGATGAAATCATTACATTAGAAACATAAAACATTGGGTCAGTATTTTTTTAGATATTATTACAAACAAGCATTTGTCACACGTACATAGAGTAGTGATATTTCAATTGAATACATAAATGAAAGATTTTAAAAGGTTTTTCATCTTTTTTTATTCCCTTCCAAAATTTAAACAGCTTCTCAAGATATAAAGATTCTACAATTATTATTATATTGAATGAATAAAGTCGATTAAATACAAATTGTATAAATAAATTAGCAAGTCTCAAGTCTTGGATTATTTTAATTAAACGTCTAGAGTTAATTCGACTCTGAACGTCTAATATAAAGCCATTGACAAAATAGTAAAAATCTCTACAACCGTAATTCTTAGCTAACTACAGAACTTTATAGAACTTTGATTCATATAATACACTTTCACAATAAACAAAAAGATGTGTTTGTAAATATAATTGTGAGAGGTGTAAAATGTACATTGTATAGTGCTTCTAAATAATCACAAAAATACGTCATGTTGATTGCGTACAGCTTTGCAGTTCTTCTTTCTTTTCTGAGAGTATAAGATAGCTCATACTATAGATATCTTCTACCCTATATTTTTCCTTTCATGTTTTGAGTCAAAGAAATATGTATTTATCATCGCGCGAATTTTGCCCAAAACCTAATGTTTTATGCGTTGGATTTTTTACTTGCTTTAAAATTTGTTTGGATTATTGGTTCGTTTTATCACTGCCTCATTTGCGGCGTGTACTAATAATAGACATTTTTCAAAATTAGATTGTCAACATTGTCGATTAAAACAAAAAAAGAAGGTTAAAACGATTTAAACAATACAAGAGTTCTCCAAATGTAAATGTTGTATAATTAAAATATATGTATATATTCTCACGTGTTAAGAATAACTGGACGATAATAGTGTTAGTTTAAAAGAAAAAAAACCTAGTGGAGCTTATTTAAACAAATGGCGTTGATAAAAAACTTCATAGAAATAAAAAAGTTAGATTCAAATGGTATGAAATTAAGATAATAGAACGCGAGAACAATAGGCTAGTAGTTTTAATACTTTGTATGAATACAATTTAAAAAGGGAAATATTTTATATACACTTTAGCTTAAATGTTGAAAAAATTAGCAGAAAATTTACATCAGTGATAATGCGATTAGTGGCTTAGAAAAGGCATAAGCCTTTTATTATGAAACAAAATGTTAACAACCCACCATTTATTTTCAATATCATTACAATATAAAAACATAATAGATAGTGAATGTTCACAACATTAAATAGTATTGGTATTTTTTAATGTAATAATATTATATACTAATAAAAACACAGTATTTCTTTGTATTTTATTTCCGCTTTATTTAAAAAGGTCGAGACCGGTTTCGCTCGTGGCAAACATTGTCCCGACCTTTTTATATAAAGTGAAAATAAAGTGCAAAGAAATATTGTGTTTTTATTAATAAAATGCCTTTCCACAAAGTATTGACAGTGAGCACCATGGAATTATATCTTTTTGTGTAGTAGGTTTTTTTAAAGATTTTTTGAAAATATTCAAATCTAGTTAAATAAGTGCTTTTAAGAATTTTTGTAGAAGTTACTTCTATAAAAATATATGTTAAAAGAAAGTCTTTTTTTGAACGCTGAACTGTTTTTGTAGCAGAAAATTCTTATAAAAAAAACTTGAAACAGTTTATTTTATTTTATTTGATATTATTTTGTTTTATTTCATTTAATTATTTAAGATATTAATGTAGCATTATACTTCAATGATTTAGTAATATTTTTCAATTTCTAATACCTTAAACCATGTCCAATCCTAATGTGAAGTATTTAAACATCTCACAGAGTTTATATCAACGGAAAATTTTCCACGAAAACTGCTTATTACTCCGTTGTTCAACATCAGTTTTTCTGAAGATGCTTGGTGAATGACAAGTGACTAACTTATCGCACTCCAGAGATATCCATACATCCAAAAAACAATTTTATATTGCTTAAAAAAATAATTAATTAAACTGTTCTTACAGGGATTTGAGCCCGTAAGAACCACAATTAAGTTGACAAAGTTAAGCACTCACCTACCATCCTGGAATGGTCTCTTTCCATTCTCTTTCCATCCTCTTTCGTACTTTATAAAGATTTTGAATTCCATAACAATTTTTTTCTAAAAACATTTATCTGATCAATTTTAATGTGCCCAATGAGCATAAATAAATCCTTACGCCCTACTCTATCCTTTGTGTGGAGAGCATTAGTTTCGAAATTGCTGTATCTCGGGACTTTGAAAGAACGTCTGTATTTAATATGAAATAACCGGCGTCTAACAATTGTTTCCAATATACTTTGTGTTCCTTATACAAAACAAGAATTATTGAACACAAAACCCTTATTTTACTTCGCAATAAATTATTTAAAAATAACTATGAGCACCCTTACCCATGCTGCCAAGAACCCTAATCAATGTTCCAACCTGCGTTTGAAACCTTATAATTTATAGAAAGGTCATAAACCTATTTTTAAGAAATTATTCAATACCAGACGACCAAAAATACACATTTGGTAGACGCTAACAACACAGAAGGCCGTAGCTTAATAAAAAAGCATATTATTTTCTGTTTCACAGAAATGTGACCAAGATATTTTTGGTAATAAATACCTATAATTAAATACTTACAAAAATCAACCGAATAAAAACAATATTAGACTCTCAGCTGATTTTATTTGATGCTTGTTTTACACGATAACAAAAAACAGTGCATAAAAACCGCATAAAAAGTGATGACTGAATTAAAAAAAACCGTATTATTTGAAAAATATCAACATTGTTGTACATAATATCGTGTAAAAATACACAAAATATTATATGTGGGACTTTTATGAGAGACTGGACATAAAACGCTTATATCGCTTCAATTATCTGATACGTCTAATGTGTAAGTATTTAAGGAAGCCTTTTTTGTTATTACTATATTGTGTTGTTGAATTTCTTGTTTATTGGAAATCGGCTATCCGTTTCTGTATTTTTTTGTTTGTGAGAATCGTGTTAAAACAAATAGTTAGCCTAAAAGTGTAGTATTCTTTATTTTTAGCGGACCTTGCTGTTTTTAATTCGTGTAAAAAACCATGCCAAAAAATAGTAGAGTGTATTTAATATGCTCCGGAATTATCAAATTAAAAAAGATATTGTTGAAAGTAATTCGGTCTTCCTCACGTTTTGATGACGATAAGTAATTTTTCAACCAATCATTTAAAACTTTTTTTAAAAGAAATGGAAAGCTGAAAAATCAATGCAAGACATAAATTTACGTTAATTTACTATTTTACGGATATCATGAATGTTACATTAATGCAATATTCAAACGTAAGTACCGCTAATTTTTCTAAAAAAAAAAAATCAAAAATATTTTGTTTTCATATAAAAAATACAAAGTTTCCATCTACTTGACAGTTGATTTTTTTTTTTGATCATTATTATAAAAATATTTCGTTCTTAATTTAGCGAAAACATAGTCGACTTGTTTGAAATGATATCGGAATATTTGGATTAAAAAAAATCTTTCAGTAACTGTGTATAAATAAATAATCGCTGATCCTTTCCTTTAGAATGAGAAAAAATATGCGAATCCTTGGTTATTTTTGCTGTGGAGTTTTTCATTTTAATAACCCATTCAGTACTAAAACGGAGTGGACTGTTCGCACATATTAAGAAGGAAATTCTCCGATAAAAGTCATATCTTGCGTAATATACGACTGCGATTATCCAGGAAATGTATTTTTTGAGGATTGTTATCGCCTTAGTCCCGTTGTCCGGTTAAGCTGGAAATGAAACACTTTACTTTGCCTCGTCTCTTTGTACTTGGGAAGTTTTCTACCGTAAGAAGAAAGTGAAACGAAATATATTTACTTTTTATATGTATATCAATGCAAAAAAAAGAAACATGCAGGTCTCATGAACTTTTTAAAAACAAAAAGTATAAATCCAATTAATTATCAAAAGATTAAATTGGAATCAGTATGAATGTTAAAATAACGGTTACGTTAATAGTATATTTTTAATGGATTCGGCAAAAAAAATAATTGAATGTTCATTTTTAATATAAAATAAAATTTAATAACTATGTTATTCCACAGGATTTATAGCAAATTGTGAGACGTATATCGCCTCTTCACGAAAAATAAATCATTAACTGAAGTAAATTTTATTACTAAATAACTTTTTAAATATGACAGGCGTCTCACCATTGTAGAATTCATTTCTTTTACGATTTACCCTACCTCATATAAGTATTTGATTAGTAATAATAACTATTATTGTTTGCTTTAACCTAACCCCTTTTTTTGCGTTGAACTCTAGTTACTAGTATTTTACTTTCTACTAGAGTTTAGTTAAAAGAAAAAAAATCCAATCTATATTGTGTAGTTTTTTTATATTTAGTTGCTAATTAACATTTGTCTTAAGATGATTAATTTTATAGTTACTGCGTTTGGGAGAACAGTGAATACAATTAAATATAATTTAAATTATTAAAAAAAATCTTATATTCGTTACACAAATTTAACTTTGTATGATGCTTTGGTCAGTTATATAAACAAAAGGATAGCATTGTTTTACACTACTGTAAATAAAACAATAAAAAAATAAGACACAGTATACTGACGACATCTTGGAAATTTATTATTAAACGAAAAGTTTTGAAATAAGATTGCTAGTTTATAATGGCATAACTACGGTCTAAAATTTAGCGGGTAATTTGTAAATGGAAACACTGGAACATGCAGTTGTAGAAAAAATCATTATAATACCAACAAAATATTTGCTACTTTGATGGTATTAAAATGGACTTTGTATTTCCACCGACCCCTGATTTTAATATAATGCGTCCTAATTTCACCAGATGCTTATGCCACCCCATGGATCGTTTAAGTAACCACTAGTGGGTGGTGTCTCCTGCTTTTGAAATATTTAAGTATGACGATTATTTTATTGAGAAAGCATTGTTTTATTTTAAAATTACTAATAATTTAAGCATTTCAATTAAAATTAAGATAAATAAAGTTTCTTTGAAAGTGTTTTGCTGGTATGTGTATTTATATAAGCACAATAGTTTCAAAATACTATTTCCACTATAATGTTTTAATGTAAGTTGAAAACACAAACACTTAATGTAAACATGTAATAATTTCAAACTAGTTAATAAATACGACATATATCGAGCGCCATAGAAAGCTAAATGATATATTTTATGAGATAAAGTTCTTCTAATTGCCATTTGAACCAAACATTGAAATATTTAACACGACCAAATATAAATGTCTACTGCTTTCGTTGGCGTCAGCGAAATCGAAAGTGGAATGATAGGAATGAAGGATTGTAAATAACAAAATTTAAATCATGTAAGATTACTCTAGTATCTGAGATATTCTGGTCAAATAATTACATAAAGTATTCATCAATGATATGGCTTCGTTTTTGCATTGTCAAATAGTAAGGTCAAAATTAAAATTTAAACGGTGAATTTTCAGTTTGACACGGTTTCTAAATAAGTTTGACTTATTTAAGTCATATGGCCAAGTCCGCTCTCACTAAACATACAACATTACGAGAATAGCTTGTTACTCAGTTGCACAACTTCCCTCTTTCGAAAAGATAAGAAGTGAAAAAAGGATAAGACTAGGACAGGGCTAGTGGTTAACTAACCACTCTCGCTATGCTCCAATATTTAAGGATTGAAAAAATGTTTTTATCCATGTCTAATCCTAATGAAGAGCATATGGCCATCTAATGGCGGTATCTCAACAAAATTTTACACATGTGAACTGTTTGTTACTCAGTTGCTCAACTTCTCATTTTTTTAAAAAGAAAGTAGAGATAGAAAAGATATGATGAGAACAGGACTAATGGTTGTATAATCACTTTCACTACACCCTTATATTAGGGTTGGAATGGTGGAGGGGAATATTTAGACCTCACAAACTTTGAACAGAAATCGATAAATCCATTGAGAAAATTCTGCTCGTACTGGTACTCGAACCCGAGAACGCTGTCTCGGAAGCCAACAGCATTGAATGCTGCGCTGCTGGAGCCGAAATTTTACTTATAAATCATTGCCGATCATTGTTGATACCACCAGTAATTTAAAAATCTATTTTAATAATTTGGTAGTATATTTGGTTTAATACACCTGCTTAATAAAAATGTACACAAGCAGAGGAAACATAAAAAGAGATCTCGGTGTCATTTAGAATAGTGGTAGGCGTAGGGGTGGAAACCACTGTTGAAATCTGGCGTCGGAAATCTAGAAAAACCCTTGCTGCTTCTATTATCACATTTGCAGAAAAAGCTATTATTTTGCTGTCATTTACATGTAAAATTATGTCAGGAAATTTGTTTATATTTTGAAATATATTTTGTTCAACCAATGTAAAAGGACTGAAATTAGAAACTTATACTACAGTTTGTAGAAATTCATTGTTGGAAATATTAAAAAATATTTTATGATATTTTTTGCCTCCAGGATAAATATGGTTTGAATTACATTTTACAGAAAAACTCACCATCTTCGAAAAATTACAACAGAACACGGGAGAAAGTTAATTAAATCTAACAAACTAAACAAAAAGGAATCTATTGACTGATAATTTTTTAATGAAAGATATTAATTTTATAATTTATTAAAATTTCTGTAGAAAGGGACTTGACCATGTTTAATAATATACAACACATTTAAATTCGAATCGCTCAATTTATGTACATTTACACAAGTTTTATCGCTAACGACCCGGGTTTTGCCTTTCGGCATCTTTAGGCGTTCAAATACACGGATGAACTTGAACTGACGTTTAGTAAATGGATGTATCATGTTTATATAAGAAATAAATGTATCACTTTATTTAAACCCTGGTTGTTGGTGACAAAACTTGTGTGAATGCACATAATTTTAACGATTCAAATTTAATATCTAAATTTCACCAAGCACCCAGTCGAAATTATGCAACACATTTGTTAAATTATACCTTTAAAACTATTTTTACTGGGAATTATCATTAAATAAATGATAGTGAAGTTTTGCCTTCTTTTTCATAACTATATTGCTTTTTTAACATATTGGTAATTGTGTTGTTTTTGTAACTAAATTTAAATTAAAAAATAAAACACACAAAGTAATATTCAAATATAAAATTTGAATTTAAGCTGCTCAAAAGTTGGAAACACAAAAAGCATTTTCAATATGCTCCACAAGATATTAAAGCAGTTAATTTAGACGCAGTTTTTATACGGCACCGTGTAAATACTAAGTCTGAGATGAATAGCAGGGGAGTAAAGGTTACCCTTTGTATAATTTCAAAACATATTCGTCAAAAGTGCTAACAGCTAGCAGCAGCGTCTACTGAAGCTTAGCCCCGGACACCGCGAGGTAATTTATACTTTGCATAAATCAAAATTTCGGTTTAAATTTCTTACAGGTTGGAAGCGCCATAAAATATTTACTGTTTTACGGACCCACGCTTTCGGGTTTCATATTGTTATTTATCAAAACGCGTCTGACGTGAAAAGCTGCGATTTTATACATAAGTTAATTCGCCACTTTGAAAATACTTTAACTACAAATATAATTTGTTTTTTATACAGAGCTTTCATAAAGGTGACATTATAATCATCTTGTATTAATTACATATTAAATATACATTCAATATACAGTAATGATTAATTTTTATCTTTTTGTATTGCTAATTATATCAATAAAACATAGATTATAGTTCTAATTTAATAGTAATATCGGACCCAGAGGAAAATCCCTGTGATAGACGATGACCATAACAAATAAAGGTTTGGAACATATACCAAAAACACGACATTGTTGTTTTAGTAAAAACACAATAATCCTTTGTACTTCATTCCACTTTATTTAATATGTCAGGACCGGTTTCGCTCATTACGAGCATCGTCAACTGATGCTCGTAATGAGCGAAACCGGTCCTGACATATTAAATAAAGTGGAATGAAGTACAAAGGATTATTGTGTTTTTACTAATATAATGCCTTTCCACCAAGTATTGACAGTGAACACCCTAAAAGTGAATGACATTGTTGGCTTAACATTTTTTTCGCTAGAACGGAAAGATAATATATTGTACATAATAAATACTACGCTTTGTCAGCTATATATTTTTTAGTAAACTTAAAAAAACGATTCACGGTCGGAAAAGAAGAGTTTCCTTTACCTATTCATCAAATTTATTATCAGGCGTTATTGAACCGTCTCTGGGTAAAGATTTTCACCATTTTTCGCCACTCATATGAGTCTTACATCATTCAGTGTCACAAAATACTTCCAAGGCATCGTAATATATACACAGACAGTTTTTTTGATAGTATTCAATAGGTAGTACCTAATTTTATCAATACGTTACATTTTTCTATGAGCAATATGTCTTGTCATTGACATTGAGGTGTCATAAAACCTAGTGAACTCTTTAATATATCGACAGTGGAAAAGAAAAAAGACGTAACACACACATAGGAAATTTTCCAGGAGGCACAACATTTTTTTTTGATGATTTTAGGTACCAAAGGCATATTACGAAATATACACATACTTGAAGTGCCCCTAATGTAATTAATAATAAATATTAATATAATTTACATCGAAAAATCCCATATTGCTTATTTTTTTTCGAAATACTAAAGCCATAGTTAATAAATTAAATGTAATATAATTAATAATAAATATCAGTTTAAATAATCCTAATTATTGTTTTAAAAACCCCAGACTGCTTATCGTAATTTGAAACTCTAGAATCACAATTAATAAGTGCAATATTGTAATTATAATTTGAATTAGGATGTTAGAGTGAATAATATAATGCATTGTGTATCTCTTCGGAGCCAGTATATATAGCTGAGCAAAATTTACGTTTAAGCATAGTTCTGACGATGGCGAAAGCCGAAATAGCTATCAACGCATAAAATATATAAAAAAAACTGTAAAACTAAAATACGTTGATATTTTTACCCTATTACTTGAAGTGCGTTTAGTTTTTTAAATTGGTGTTTAATTGGATCTAATTTTAAGTTAATATATTTTTGATAAAAAACGTTTTTTTATTTTTTTTCCTAGTTGCAGTTTTCACATGCCCTTCTTTTTTAAAAGCTAAATTAAAGGACTACTTTGGAATTTTTAGCTTACATCCTCTTTTAGAAAGTGTATCAAGTTTTATATATTGTGATTATTGGAAAAAAATGTTTTGAAAAAACATGTGGGTTTTTTACGTTATTTCATAAAATAGGCCATTTTGTATTCTTATTCAAAAATGAAATTTTTAAATAATTCCTATCATTAAGCTGTGTCAAACATTGGCATGTGAATACAAAATGTTGCATGAATATTGCGTTTTAAAAAGAATAACAAAGCTAAAGATTCCGTCATAGTGACATCTATTAATGAGAAAAGAAATTAATGTTATTATAAAAGGAATTGATTCAATTTAGTAAGATTAAGTTATTGATTAATCACAATATAAAAAATACGACCAATTAAAACAACAATGACTGGTTAGATAAAAACATGACTCTTCAATACATTAATGTAAAAAAAATGATATCATAAAACACGGTTACAAAACAAAGCAAAGAACGTTTAAAATCATTTTTTTATCATGTCTGCTCTTAATGTGGAGCAAATGAACATATAATGAAGTTGATCTCAACTTTGTTAATCAGTATCTTAATGTATATTTGTTCCTGAAGAGCGTAGGAATATAAAGATAAGGATAGGACAGGACAAGTGATGTTTTCGAAAAGAAAGCAATTTACAAATCGATTGAAAAATCCACTCATAAAACTGTCCGTACTCAGATTTGAACCTGTGACCTCCGTAACCGAAACCAACGACGTTGGCCACTTGATCACGCAGACGAAAAACAAATTATAAAAAAATTAAAATTTAAGCTAGCTTAAATTTTAATTTTAGCATACAAAATACAATTAGCATTTATTTTTTAGGTAAAATATTTTATAGGAAACATGAGACAATAAGAATTCGTTCAAAATCACAATTCTTTTTTTTCATTGGGTCGGTAAAAATCAAGTTATTAAATTATCAAAGAAAAATCATTAAAGTTATTTTTTTTATATTGAGATGAATATATTATACTTATACATATGTATTTTATTAAACATATTTTTTTTTATATTTAATGTTTTTTAGGCTTTTCTTATTATATTATATAATATGAACATTGAATTGTCGATATAAAGCGATGACATACTGTGAATTAATCGTACTTAATCCTGTTTTAAGAAGGGATAGAAGGGTAGGATTAGTATCACAGGTAGTTACTCGATTGGTGCGCCTCCAATCTTCCCAATTTCAAGAAATGGGAAAGCTAATAAGGGCTCAAAGTGATTACAGAATTCCTACACCTTGGATATAAATTTTAGAGAAACGAAATATAACATTGCTGAGAAAGGTTTATTACATTTCGGCTGTTGAAAATGCATAATTTTTATGCAAATTATCAGATTAGTTACAGTGCCTCAAGAAACGTTGTTCAGTAAAAACTTTTATACAATATACTGTGCCCAATGTAACATTTTATATTTGTGAGTTTTAAATTTTAAATTTTGCTTACCATTGCAGTTACCATGACTGGATATCTTCCTGTAATCTTAACTATTGATCCAGCACCAATTGCTGCGATTGCATTGAAGACTCCAAAGCAAATCATCACGAATCCAATTCTGCTAATGCCCCAAGCACAAGCAACATACGACTGAAATAAATACAATAATTCATATTTAAAATGACAAATATTATTTTGAAAGGTTTTTTAAAATTTTGATTGTATGGAATCACACATTTTACATACATTGATTGATTAGAACTGTTATATAAAGTAGAGATTTTGCTATTAAAATGTTTTTTATTCTTCTACTGTCAAATGTTTATTTTGTTGTTATTCACAGCACGTGACCCAACCAGTTCCAACAAGGGCCTCCAATCCCAGAATCCCGTCCAATTCAGGTGCAGTATTAATCCCAGGATTTTGGGATTGAGAAAATTAGAAAAAGTTGAGCTAGGGCTAAAAAAAGGTTATAAATTTTAGTTTGTTTTAAGAATTCTCTAAATTCCGTTAGTGATTCTTCAATACAAAAAAAACTTGGTCATATTTGTTAAATTAAAAAAAATAAGGACCGTGGGTTGTGCATCATTAACATATACAAATTAATTTGAATCTAGTTTTATATTTTTTCTCAATCAAAATCTTAGTTTTATAAAAGAAAATATACATAACTTTATAGCAAAATACACATTTCAGATAGAATGATTTCTTTTAAAATAAGCGTGAATTTTGACATATTGTGTTCGTTGTTTCATTCAATAAAATGGTAGAAACTATGTAACAAATGAGTACAGTGATAATTAGAAGTGTTTCATTTGAAATATTCGAAAGCCATCCTTTGTTTGACTTCCGTGAATTTTGCGAACTGATACCGTCCTTAATAGACTTTATGGAGGGCTGTGATATAAAAGCACTTCTGAATCCATCTTCCAAGTTGACCACTGCTTCGCTGTAAACGTTTATTATCTTTATTACTGAGATGTCACTGCTTTGTTCACGACAAAATGGAAACCCAACGGTCAGATATGGATTTTAATGACAAAGCTGAGTTTATATGTCAAGGCTCTGAAACAATTGCATAAGTTATATTCTGATATACAACAAATGTTATTACGACAATTAAACATTTAGTTCATATTATTTGTTTCAAATTTAAACAGAATTTTACATAGTTTTTTATAAGGTCATACAAATTTATCGATTAGGGAGATATCAAATTAGTCGTGGTATTTTCGAGTAAAACAATGAAGCAAGATTAACTATAATATTATGTAAATACTGTTAACCAAGACATCAGCGATTTATTGTTTCAAATTCAAGCAACATTTAAAAGTAATATTGGAAACAGCTTTTTATAACTTTAATACAATATCTTGAAAAAAGGAGTATGCATTTGTTCACGTTTTTTCTTTGACTTAGATATAGCCGAACTGATGAGTGATATACAAGAATTTTTGTTGTTATAGAACGTAAATAAAAATGCTCGTTTATAAAAGAAAAATTGTTATGTATTCATGTGAGAGTAATAAATTGAAAAAGTTTCTTTAAATTAATTCAAAGTACGTAAACATTTAATAAATATCATTTGAATGCAGTTATTGGTTTTTTTTTAAATGTTAACTAACTCAAAAATCATTTACTATCTGTAAAAATTTAATGTCTGTGACTCAAAGCTCTTTCTTTTTTACTTGTTGTAGAAATGATATAAGGTATCAATAAAAATAAAGTACCTCTTTCTTTGAGCTTTTATAAATCTTGAAAACTGGAGTAAATCGTTTGTCTGAAATGAGTTACGTTCACTTCCTTAACCTCGTTCCACTCGATCGTTTTCATATTTGTCAGATTCCAATAACCATAAACAATCTCCATTTCCGAGTGGTTAGCGAAACTTCAAATGAAAGAATGTAATTTGGTTGATAACTATATGATTTATGTTTGATCGAGAATCCTGTTACAAAAGTTACACGTGATTGTTATCTTATGCTGTTTTGAATTTTCTGTTAAAGTAATAACAATTAATTGCTATTATTACATGATAAAATTTATATTATCTTAAATGAAATGCTTTAATACGACTCATTTAAATGTTGAAAAACTCTCAGATTTTTAGCCATGTCCACTAGCATGCCACGATCACATGAAATGTGCAATAAAACCAGAAAAAAGTGATCAATGTTGTTGGATTCAGTTGCGGAGCTCATGGGCTTGGACGACAGATTTTTAAAATTAATTTAATTTATTTTTGAGGTGCACTAACGAATGTGATTTACAAAT
>CM062835.1:13761566-13848868 GCA_031772345.1 Himalopsyche anomala
ATAAATAAAAAAAATATTTTGTTAACTTAAAATATATTTTTTTGTACTTTTTGCTATTTGTTTGTGTCAAAGTTCGTTGAGGCATTCTCAGAGATTTTGGTATACTCCATTAATATGTCATCGAGTAGAAACAATCAGCGACTAAAATACATGTCTAAATATTGACTGTGGTAATGGAGAAATAAATTATTATTTCCGAAACATTCAGACAAGGAAATATATGTTTCTATTATTTATTTAATATGGCGGCAGCGGAGCACGAAAATAGAAAATCTATTGATTTTGTACTAAATGGGCAGTTAAGAGTTTCGTTCAATTAGCGAACAACAGAAAAGAATAACCGTTTCATTTACAAAGCACTCGGTCAGAACATAAAAAATAGGCTGTACTTTTATTTGTACTCATCTTGTAATGAAACAGGGTGACAACGCGCTTCAATTTGTAAAAAAAAAATATTACTCACCTTATTTAACTGTAAATGTAATTAAAATTGATTGCAGTCTATCAAAAATTCAATTCATGTAGAAATTTAATATTTCGACTGAAGGTGCTTGGTTGAATTTCAATATTAAATTTGAACCGTTCAAATTATGTACATTCACACAGATTTTGTCACTAACGACCTGGGTTTTGCCTTTCGGCATTTTCACTTCCGAAAGGCGAAACCCGGGTTGTTAGTGACAAAATCCGTGTGAATGTACATAATTTGAACGATTCAAATTTTCATGTAGAAGTTGTAAACAGTATTTTAGTAACTTAAGAATTTCTACATTTGATGTAGATTTTACGAATCTGTGTCAAATAAATGTCAATCCAATCAATCAATTATATTTTAATGAAACTGAGTTGAAGAAACTTTGTTGAAATTGTTTTTTAATATAAAATTAATAGTCAGCTGATTTTGGTTCGAAGTGTGACTATTCGGTCTAAAGACGTTACGACACGAGACAAAACTCGTGGCACACTTAGTAACCATGCAACCAATAGAATAATAAAAATGTTTTTTGTCGTCAACGCTGTTGGATTCCATGACAGATCTCATGAGTTCAAATCCAAGTACGAACAGTATTTTTTTAATCGATTTCTTTTCGAAGACATGGCTGTTTATGATGTCTAAAAACTCCCTCTTACCCTTGCAATTGTTAAATAACAAAACTAAGTGAGAGATTACTTCACTGTTAGTCCTGTCCTAGCCCATTTATTATATTCCTATTACTCTCTTCGAAAAATAACTGAGAAACTAACAGTTTTCCTAAGAATACTTCATTTGAACTACTACCATTAGAATGCTTAATGGTTCACATTGAGAACACATACATGGATTAAAAAAATGATTACGATAGTTTATTTATTAAATATGAATATATTAAAATGTCACTTTTAAGGTGTTCACTGTCAATACTTGGTGGAATGGCATTATAATAAAAATAATAAAACATTTTTAGTACTTTTTTCACATAAAAATTATTTGATCAGTTGATAATGCTCGCGATGAGCGAAACCGGTCCTGATCAAATAAATTTTATGTGGAAAAAGTACTAAAAATGTTTTATTGTATTAAAATGAATTAATTTACAATTATATAAAAAAACAAGACAACAAGCACTTTTGACAATTAAAAAAAACTCGAAAATGAATTACGATTGTTAATAACAATAAAACATTGACACTTAAGCTAGTTAAATTTGAGCATTTTATTGTAACGGTCTAATTCAGTGTCTGCCAAACTGTGTGCCGCAAGAAGTCGCAGGTGTGCCGCGGTGGAAGAAGCGTTAAAAATATTAATTTTAAATAATCGGAAAAGTATACCAGATCGAAGGAGATTTCAAATTCCTCGGTGAGCTAAAAAAAAAAAGAAGGAATTTTGGAGATAATCTGCGGCATCTTGGCGTGCCGCGGTACTAGTTCCATTCATCAGTGTGCCGTAAAGGAAACAAGTTTGGCAGACACTGGTCTAGTTTGATATAAAGCAGGTGACTAATTGTTAAAAAAGCTACAGAAATCCTTGTTTTTCAATTGATTGAAAAAATCGTATTTGAATTCCATCAGCCGTGAACTAAGCCAAACACTCTGCCACTTGGCCAAATGGTAATGAATTGTGCTAGGTATACTAAAAAACGTATAGCCATCCCAGTGTTTGACTAGATATAAGCGGGCAGAAAGTTTCTGGGTTTGTAATAAACCACTGTTGTACTGAAATCTGTGCACTAGGATTCTCGTGATATGGCACTTTGTATTGGCACTTTCTTTTATTGGTATTCTCACAGCTGCCGTACTCGGGTACACTGTGCCGAGAAAGTGAACGTGTTAAAGAAAATTGAGAAGGTTTTGTGAACACTTTGGGACCCCCAAAAAGGAAGCAATTCCATTAATAGGATATTCATTTTAACACTTCATACGCTTATGCTAGAAGTATCAAAACGTTAATGTGTATCATTGTCGTTTACGTACGGTGTTATTTTGTAATGAAACCGTACGCTTTAACGGAGGCGAAAGTGTCGTTTATTAAGTCTGCAGCAATTAAATTGTAGCATTTGATTACTTAATTGGTCTGAAACTATATATTCTGTCAATTATATGTTATGAAAATGCTCTCGAATATAAAATAGCACTGTATAAATTTAATAAAGAGTTCGTGTTTTTTTTTATAGTGAAAGAGTAATTATTTAAATTCACTGTAGTTCTTAAAAAATAATTGAAGAATTTGAATGTTATAATATATAATGTGTTGCCTCTCATAAGTGAAATGCAATAGTTCCATGTCCACTCCCAATATAAATAATATAGCCCCTTCATGAAAGTATCCAAACACATTTTTTTTTCTACGAGAACTGTTTGTTAGTCGATTGCTCAACATTTATTTTTGACGAGAGAATAGATAACGTATCGCTCTCACTTCATTCCTTTATTTGAAGATTTAAACGGCGGGATTTAGTTTTTTATTTAATGTACTAATTATTACTTTGAAAAAATTGAGTTTGAGCGATTGAGTAACAAACAGTTCCCATAGAAAAAAATCTGTTGAGATACCTCTATTAGGAAGCTACATGCTCCACATTGGGAGCGGACATGGATAAAAAAATTACATGCACAAAGCAAGGGTTGTTTTACAATTGAATTTTATGATTGAATTAAAAACAGCCCGGTAAATACAGTAAGGGCTTTATTAAATAACAGAATTAATATTAAAAAAAAAAACTGAATAAACTCATCACTCACTAGGTCCAATTAAGAGCTGAGTGTGATCAATCTTCCAATCGTATGCTATTGTACTTAAAGAGAGTATAAAGAAAAAAAATAGTGATTATATGAACAGTAATAAAACGAATAATATTATTTGAAAAATAAGTCTTAACAAATTAATAATCTGTGATAAATCATTTCTTTTAAAATAACATTTTAATTATTTATATAAAATTCTTATAAATAGCCATGTTGAGTTGTGTTTTTATTGTAATATTTTAGCCACGAAGTAAAACTGACTATATTAAAAAGTTGTAGAAAAATTCTGAAAAATTTTGACGCAAAAAGGCAAAATTGCGTTGCTTATTCATAGAAATGCAATTTTACTGCTAAAAATAAAAGACACTTCATATAATATTCCCTTTTCAATCGTCATTAATGCGAAAAGCTTTCAGGCCAAAGCGCCGTAAAAATAAATATTTAATGTTAAAGGTGTTTCAACTTATAAGAAACGTATTGGACTTCCGTATATAAGCTCGAGTTTTAATGAAAGCATTCCACCTTAATAAATGCTAGAAATAAAATAAATTTGCCAAAAAACATTCCGCTTTCAGTCGATACGTATTTATGGCGCTGTTTTGTTAAATATCCCTTAGGGGTGTTTTTACATTAATTAACAAGGGCGTTTGTTTTTTGGTTTCTGTGAATTAAAGTATTTCAAACAGCATGTCATTATATATGAATATATATGTTTAAGAAGTCTTTATGAAATGATCGTAAGGGAGAACGGATAAAACCGGACAGAAAAATGGAGACAGGATAAAATCATATAATGTTTTTATACTAATTAATATTGGAGTATGTTTTTTCGATTCCGTAAATTAAGATATTTTGAAAAGCATGTCACTGTATATTATATAAATTTGCGAAATCTTTTTGAAATGATTGAAGTGGTGAACACAACCGTACATAGGTCGAAACATAAGTTAATAAAAACACAATATTCCTTTGTACTTTATTCCACTTTATTTAACTGATCATCAGTTGACAATGCTCGCAATGAGTGAAACCGGTCTTGACCTTTTAAATAAAGTGGAATAAAGTAAAAAAAATATTGTGTTTTTATTAATATAACGCATTTCCACCAAGTATTGACAGTAAACACCCTAAAAGTGATATAATAGCGTGTTGTAGAAAGAAGGATTAAGTAACCAGTAGTTCTGTTTTTTTTCTTTAGATCATTACTATCGTCAAAAAAATAGATGTTAAACGACTGAATAGTAAGATAGTCACGTAGAAAAAAATCCATTGAGATACCTTTATAAAGAGGTGTAATGTTCACATTGGGAGTGAACATGAATTATAAAAAAAAAATATAATTTTAACAGTAGCAAGTGAGCATTTAATTATATTTTTTTACTGTGCCATATTCTGTAAAAATTACGAATTAAAACTCAGTATAAGTTTTTTGATACGCCAAAAAATGACAAAGGTAAATATTAAAACATCATTTGACATTAACAAAAGGATCGTTAGCAAAGTTTGTCAAGGGTACCTAAAAAAGAGAAGACACATATTTTAGAATGGTAAATTAAAAAATAAAACTTTTATATTAGGTTTTTAATGATTGAACACTGTAATATAATAGTCGTTAGTCCACATAATTTGATGAATTTATGTGTATTTTTAACGTAAAACATTAATGCGTGTTAAATGCCAATAAGTGAAAGTCTTTTTGGGTATGATAGTGAATAAGAAAAAAGCTCAGGAATAAGTGTTTCTTTTGTGAGGCAAAAATGCCTTTTTCATATTAAATATATCCATATCATGATTCTCTTATGTATGTCATGTCAGAAAAAAAAACAGCTGAAGACTGTAAGATAACTTGTTCCGATCTGCTTTCAGTATTAACATATCTCACTTTGACAAAATTTTATCACATCCCCTTTAACCTAAGTATTAGGCTACTAAAACAGCAGCCCCTTGCAAGATATATCATTTACGACCCGGGCTTGAGTTAAAGTTTAAGTGCATCTGTTTTAATTAAAGCGCTCAAGATGTCAATGGGTTCTAAAGGGTGAATATAAAACTCCATAAGACCTTTTCATCAAAAATCAAATAAAAGCAATAACAATTTATAAACGTGAAATTTCTTGATATTGAATAAAAACCACGATGAAAGTTTGCTTCTTACTTTGTTTTCAAGAACCCAGCATTGACGTAGCTAGAAAATATGGGTCCATATGCAAAAGTTATCAAAGGGCCCTAGTTTTTTTGTTTCAAAAAAAATATGCAAAGAATTGTAAATTTACAGTTATTGACGGATAAGGGTCAGTATACGACCTTTTCCGATAATTGCACGTACAAGCGAATAAAGCCCTCACCATTTACTTGTTTGGCAAGGATTTAAAAAAAATATTCATTTTAAAGTATTGATTTTCTTTTTTGAAAATTTAAACAAAAATCGAATTTTGGTGCCCCCTGAGCCCAGGGCCTCTTATGCGTTGTATAGTCTCCACTGTATAGTAGTTACACCACTTAGTAGTATAAAAACAAAACTTAGGCATTGCTCAGTAATTATTCGCTACAAAAATAAAGTTACGCAAAACTTAATGGAATAAAAATAAAATGCCTAACATAAAAAAAAAGATTGAAAATTTTATTTTGACGGGAATAAATATATTTATTGAATTGGAGTTTACTTGGTATAACTATATTGTATTGTTAAAAACTACTTCGGCTTACACCCTTAACATTAATATGTTTATTAATTTAACTATATATATACTGGCTTAAGAGATCTCTCCTGAGTACAAATTCTTATATATTCTATCATCCTTACTTATGTTGAAAAATATAGTTTTAAATGTTATTGACTTCTAGTTTTTCTAGTGCGTTAGTTAAAGCCTATAGAGTTTTAGAATTTAGGTTTAAATATATATAGCAATGGCATTGTACCAAAATCGATATAAACTTAATTGAATTACTTTGTTTTTTGTCAAATTATTAAAACATAGTTTAACAAGAAAATGTCAATTTAAATTGTAGTAAATTATCAATAATTACTGAAATGTTTGTTTGTACTACTGTTTTACGAAATATAAAATTTTGTACTTCTTGTTTAAATAACACCCAAGAAAAAAAATAATGTTTGTAAATATTTCAAGATTTTTTTTGAAATGTAAAAAAATGTAAATATAACCTTATCAAATAGAAAACAGAACGTATTTACCCTTATCTCCTTTGATAAATAAATGTTATTTTTACTTTCGTTGGAAATGTTGTGATGCTTACAAGATATTCAGATTTTATCAATTTTAAAATAAAGTATTTTATACTGATCGAAGCACAATAAAATTGGTTACAAAATTAAATAAATATTGTGCCGAGGGCTCGTTTTACTACTGATCTTGATTGAACATGTTTTTTTAGCAGAATTGCACATGCCCATATTATACTTAATTGTGAAATAAAAACAAAATATTGGATATTGTTTCATATTTACTAAAACAATGTCATTTTAATAACCATAGACTATTCTAGTGATTTGGTCGTAGGTACGCTTTTTAGGGCATTCAATCCTGGGCCCTTTTTGTGTGTTTTTCATTTGAGTCTGTGACTTTTGCAATTGAAGCCAACGAAACTGTCATTCAACCATAGACTTGATCGATTTGTAAACGTCAAATTGTTTAATTTGTAAACATCAAAATAAGCCAAATGTTTTTTCCGCATTCATTTCTCATCCAGTAGCATTAACGTTTAATTTCATTATAGCTTAGCTTTAAAGTCTGATATATTAAGTGAGATGTTTAGTGCACCGGCCCCGCAAACACGGCCATTCTTGAGATAGCAATGCAGCTATTAAATCTCGGGCTAAAGTAGAATGTTGTCACAGTGCACTGAATCAGATAATGCAGAGCATGGTGCATAAGAATTGCAGTTGCATTAACTGTGGTTTGAGTCTCATAAAGACTGAGTTAACACAATAGTGCTTCCATAATAATAAAGAATTTGATGTGAAAGCTTAATTGTTGATATATTACATTATGATCGGTGAGTGGTAACATCCATCAAATTGTAACATACAATTAAGCACAAAATAATATGTTATAAGGTTGGTGTTCATAACACAACGTTTTGAAACGGTTGTAAGTTTTATTGCCAAGTAATGTTATCAATTTTATTAATTAAATACTCTTTTATATTAATTCCACAATTATTAATTGGGATCAACACCGATTAGTATTTTGCCTCATCTTTCCCGCAAGCTAATTAGAATATTAATGCTTATGTAGATATGTTTCTTATTGTTTCTTATATTACACATTTTAAAGCGAAAATTTCCTAATTGATAATATATGCTCTTAAATTTTATAGCTATAGTCTTTTTATACAAACAATATTTTTAATGTAATTGCAAATAAGTAGCTTTTTATAAAAGTTTTTCAACATTTATAATAAACTCAATTAAATGACAAGTATTAATATTTCGATCATCACTGTATACTGTGCATCGAAAACAGATGCCTGCGGCGAATGCTAGGAGTGAAATGGTCTGACTTTGTCAGGACTACGGAGATTAGAGAGCGAACAAACCAGCCTCCTATTACGTCCAAAATAAAGAAGCGGCGATGGACCTGGCTTGGACAGGTGTTAAGGATGCCTTAAGAGAGCCTGAACCTTGCCTGTCTCTTTTTCCAACCGGATGGATTCCGGCGTCGTGGAAGGCCACTGATGACCATCCACAGGATATACTCAGTGGAGTTGCGGGACGCTGGGATGACCTGGGAGGAAGCAAAAAGACTGGCTGGGGATAGAGAATCTTGGAGGAACTTCGTGGTGACCGTACGTTCCGTATAGGGAGCGGATATGGAATAATAAATTAATATTTTGTATTATAACTTATAAATTCTTTTCATATTTATGTTACCAATTGTATGCTATACCTTTATTGGTGTTACGTGGTTTTGTATAAATATCTCTGTATCGATATAAAATTGCAGCAGTTGAAGATGATAGAAATAAGTGAAACCAGATGTCATATGAAAAAATAATTTTGGAATATGTACAAAAGAGTGTTTTTTTTAATTATGTCTCTTTACAGAAATTATCACCTAAAAAGTATTTACAATTATTTCAATCATTTGAGAATGAAACTGACAATGCTTATGCACCGTCAGAAGACAATTTATTCTTATAAGAGAATATCCTTATTATAATAGAGTTTTACCAACTGAATGCCAATTGAATTAAAAAAATTATTCTTATGTTTCTACATACTGTGAAAGCCTACAAACATATTCGATAAGTGTACATTTTTCAATTAGTAGTGGATTTTCTTAAATGCTCGTTTCAACATCCAAACTGATTTTAATTCCGCCATTAAAAAGTCCGCGAAGCTATATTTGCTGCTTACATGACAGACATTGTACATGTATTCAATTTTTAAGCTAACACAATTTGCCAAAATATAAGTATTATTATGTCAAATTCTGGAGTGACATCAGCTCTAATCTGAATTCATTAAAACTTGTCAACAAGAAGACCACTCTATTATCGGCTTGATTAAAGTAATACTGTTAAAATAAAAATTAATTTTCGATTTTCTTTTTTATGACATCATTTAAAGAAAAGTTCCATGCATACATTTGAAAAAAAAACGACCCCTGTAGTCATTTATTGAACCTGAGTCGTAATCTTTTAATTTTATTTAAAATAATGATTTTATTGACTCCTTTTTTCTAAAGTATTAAAATGATTTTTATTATAACCTTGATTGATTCATTAAATTAAAATGTTTAAAAATTAATCGAAATATTTTCATTTTAATAAAAGTAAAGTATTCACTTTTATTAATAAAAATCTCATATAAAAATAAAAATATCCAATTTAATTTGAAAACGTCAACAAAACAATTTCAAAAGGTTATTTTTATGAAAGTGTTTATAATCTCTATCGATTAATGCCATCCCGCTTTGAAAACACTTATCTCCTCGGGCCAGCACCGTAAGTACCTGCCGATAAAAATATTCAAAACCACTTATGTGACATTAACCTCTGAACACGAGAGGATGGCGGAGGAAGTGCTCGGGTGGGCGAAAGCTGACTCCACGGGAAAAATATTGAAAATCAATTTTCACTATAACTTGTAAAGTTGAGACGTTACCGAAGACTGATGGATAAAATATGTTGGGCAAAAAAAATATTCAACTTAAGTCATTTTACTATTTTTATACAAATTTTATCAAATTTCAATACATTTTTCACTCGTTCAACTTTTCCGGTTCTAAGCTCAAGAAATGTAACCCCAATACCCACATTTTCTTAAATATCTATTTTAATATGGGTGATACAATGTTTATAATTAAGGTATTCTTATATCATAGTTTTTTGGACCTTTTGTAGTTTATATAAATACGCGATAACGCGATAACGAGATAAGCGCCCGCGATAAGCGATCGTTCGTAAGATAGCTGGGCTAAACGCGTCAGTTGCAAATTAATATGTGTGCTGGGATGAGGAATGATGCAGAGAGATATTTTAAAGCCCTTAAACTATTTTTTTTTAATTCATAAGAATAAGGCCAATAATAAGGAAACGACCCCCATCGGCAGATAAGTATTTTTCTAGTCTCCGAGCTGCGAGAGTTAAATTAAAACATGATTCATTTATTTAAAATATAAATATTAGTAATGAGAATGAAGCTTCTTCGAAAGCAATATATTGGAATGATGAATAAAATAAAACATTGCCAGGCTTGTAACAGTGGTAGTCAATATCATTCATTTACTTCGGTTATAGTGGTAGTTATGTAATTTTTAATTGTTTTTTTAACCGGTTTCTGTGCATTGTTTTTTAATGTACATTACATATAAATAATAATTTTGGACGTATTATTTTTGCAATTTAAATCAGTAAATAGTCATATGTAATTGATAAGGAAATCAGCTTAGTAAGCTCTGACAAAGTCTACATGAAAATATAGTACAGATAGTGTTAGTCTTAACCCATTCACGTCCAAGCGGAACATGTAGACATCCGACGCAATACTGTTAAGCACTGTGATTAGATTCAAAGATGTTCATGAGTAAAGCATCCAAAATAACTGGCATTACAGATGGCGGCCAAGGCGAAATATATATTGTTCCTTAGCTACAGTGACGTGAAATCAAATCGAGTAGAAGAGATATCACAAACACCCGTGTCCAAAATATCATATTAAAATTATTTTTATATACCACCCCAAAAAATGATTAAAATTAAATTTTAAATAAAATTATGAAAAAAAACTGACTGTTCTTGTCTACGACTGTTACAAAATATAAAAAATAGTATTACCACACCACAATTAATTTATTTTAAATGAAGGTATTTTACAAAAATGTGCTTAAAACAGAGGTAAACTGTCGCAAATTATTTTATGTATTATTAAAATGTATGTTATTGGTTGAATTGGCATTTAATTGGTAGAACTCTATTGTTGTAAGGTTAAAAAATAACAAATTATTTAGTTTTCTACAGATATATATTTTTTAATAGTTTTTAAATAGTCAAATCCATACATACAGGATGTATTGTATATCTCTTCTAAGCCAGTATATATTCCTGAGTAAATGTAGTCTTAAACATAGTCCTGACGAAAGCATACGCCGAAATAGCTATAAACTATTTTCAAAAAATGTTAAATTAAATACTTTATTAAAATATTTTTTTTTAGTAAATTGGGAAGAGCTTAGATTTTAAATTGGATTTTAAGCATGTTATAGTGAATCCCGAAATCTCACAATCTCGGTAAAGCAAATTGTTGAAAAATAGTGATTTAAAATTATAATGACAATGGTAAACTATTTAACTAAATCTTACAATAAACATTATAGGTAACACATATTTGGTATTGCTTTTACCCTTAATAGGCTCTAAAGTGTATTGACATATGTTTCATAGTTTATGTGTATTGAGATATAGTTGACATCGAATGTAGCGATGAAAGGAAGCTGGGTAAAGCAAATTCTGCTATTATGTAAAGTGACTATTCATCTTGTGGATCGTGAGCTAATTCAAATGCATGTTCATAGAGTGAAAATGCAATGCAGTGATATTATAACTAGCGCTCGCAATCTCGGTTCTAATTCAAAAAGAATTCTAATGCAATTATAAAGTAAAAAAAATAGTTATATCGACCCATAGTCGGCAAAAGATCACAATTTGGTAAATTGCGTTTTAAATCATTAGTTGTTCAGTATCGCCTAGGCCTTAGGGCGTCAGTGACAAAAATTTTAGAACGTTATCTCATTTGCCTGATATTTTTTAGAGACTGTGCGTGTTATCGTTTTGACGTGTTATCGCTTGTTCCACGTGGACCCCGGTTGAGAAACGCTGGTCTAGAGAACTGAAAGAAGTCAGTATAATATCAGCATAGGCATTGACTATGTTATACTATTTACTATCCGTATTTAATGAATTCCTTTTTTGAACTTAGTAGGAGAGTAGTTAATTTTTTTTTATGATTCGGACAGAAAAACATATTCGGTATCCGACAGAGAAACTTTATAATCATTAAAATGTTTATGTGTGATTTTGTTCAATAAACTTTTTATTATAGAAAAAAGTGTATTGACAAAAATAAAATAATTGTTATAGTATTAATAATACTTTTTCTTTATCGACCTCTAGACTGATTGCTGATAGTTTACAAGCTAACGTAGCATTTACTAGATTGTTAATATTCTTTTTGTCTTACTTTCCAAATAAAAACAGAATAAACATGCTGAGCCTAATGAATAAAGGTTTCGGATAAATTATAATAAATAAGTTACTTTATGTGACCTCATCAATTGCTGAAACCTTTTCATTAACATGCTTTGCAATAAATGCCCGTAAAACCACTTTGAAAGTTAGGGGAAGCTTTTTATAGAGGATGAAAATGCTGATTTCGGGGTTTAAACACGTTTAAGTTTTCAGTTATAGCTCTGAACAGAGAACAAGTATACACACTGTTCTTTTTAATCAACAATGTAAGAATAATTTTATTGTAATGGTAAAAAATATCCCGGAGACGGTTTATTTGTTTCATTCGAGAAATATTAAACATAATTACTGTTCAGACAAGTATAAGGGTGAATTTATTAAAAAAAAAAATGATTTTTCAGTTTTTAGTTAAGTTAAGCGAATTTCTTAAATTAATGCATGTTTTACGATGTTCATACGTGTGTACAGAGTATTTAAATTCTTATTGGATTTTCACGATTTTCTATTTATTAATGCTTGAAAATAGTTTTTTTTTTTTATAAACTAACCTTCTCAATTACAGAAGCCATATATAATTGGATGCCTTGTTTTGGATAAACGAATCAAAACAGTTTATCAATTTTTATGAAAATTAAATAACAATAGTTGAAATCATAAACTATGTATCTTTTCTTAGAATATTTCGTTCGTCATTAAATACTTTTTAACTGTGGAGAAAATAAAAAAAGACACATTTAAACATAATAGCTTACTTTCTTTGGTGTGGATCTTTATTCAGTAAATTTATAAAAACCATCTAAAAAATCACAGCCCATTTAAACTGGAAAATGTGTATGATTATTCACAAATAAGATTAAAAATTACGTGAAAAAATAATTCTAAATTTATATGTATTATTTATCATTTTTAAGGTGTTCACTGCCAAAACTATTAAAAATGAAATATTTATTTTCACTAATTCCACTTTTATTTAGTAATATAAATTTAAAAAATGATTATAATAAATAAAAATGAGTATTTTATTTTTTGAAAATTTAATATTTATTTAAAAAAATATATAAAAAACCTTTTGTTTACCTTTAACAGTCATCAATCAAATTTTCAACATAGCAAGATAACATAGTACTTGAATTTAAATTACGGTCGAAAGTAAAATTATTTCCGACCCATCGTTTTCTTAACAATGGTTATAATTATACACGTTGACCAAGTTGTCAAACGCCTTACCGTTCGAGCTTTGGCGGTTGTACAAATAACAGGTTGTACAAATTACTTACAGTAGTTGTCTAAATGAAAACCATTTCATTTAAGGCAGAAGTCAAGATAGAAAAGCTTATGCTGCTTTGTGATTAAACTAGCATATTTTTGAACATCATTTTGGAAGAGAGATGCAAAGTCCAGTTTTAACTTACCGAAATGAAAGCTTGATTAATGCAGAGAATTCACATTGTAGTTACTTTTACAAAACGTGTTTAATTTCAAGAGATTTTTTCAATCGAAGTAAGTACTATTGCGATAAAAAAACCTTAATAAAATTGACCATTTATTTATTTAATTTAAAAAGTTAATAAAAAATGAATTTCCATCAGAATAAAAACTCTCATACGCTAGATGTTGTCTAGTTAGTAAGAAATTGGCTCTGGGCTCGATTCGCGGTAAGGTCAACTATAAATTTTTAAAATTAAAATTTGAGAAATAAGACGTGAGTGTTTGTCATATCAATTCTTCTTGAGTTAATATTGAATGATTTTGTTAACATTAAAATATTTGTTACATTAGTATTAACTGTAATGTCAACATTTTTTTATTTTGAATTGTATAATTCTTATTTTTTTTTGTGTCTAACAGAATAGATGTCCGTGGTGTCCTCAAAAGCAAGTCAACTTGTAGCTAGTTTTTATATGTCCTTATATTCTTACCATTATTGAAGCTACGGAGAGGTATGTGTCTATTTTTTGTACTACTGTTACCCACAAGTGTATTGTTGAAATTCTGAAACATTGAAAGTAAACTTACTTTAGTGAAAAAAAAATACTATTATAATTGAACCCTACTTTTAATGAAAAAAACGTATTAAACTTTATGTCGGTCCTGTAGCCAAGTGGCTAACACTGTTGAGTTAACGTGAAATGGATGTAAACGTTCGCGATGTTATTATATACATTATTTATCGATTATTTTGAAACGAAATAAAATATAGAATGTAAAGAAAAATTTTACACATCGAATTACACTTATAATTCATTTCCACCAAAAACGTAACATATGAGAAATTAAATGTGAAGCGACAATATATTGTTTGATATATTAAATATTACGCTTAAGCCTTATATTCTACATATTACGACATATTCAATACGGAGTCCATATGATTTACGTTAGGAGCGGATATAGTTGAAAAATATAAATATAAATTTACATTAATATTTTTTAAAGCCATTTCCGCTCCCAATGTGGAGCATATGGCATCCTAATGGAAGTATCTAAACAGAAGTTTTCTACGAGGACTGTTTGTTACTCAGTCACTTTTTAAAGAGAGTAATCGATATATAAGGAGGAGAGTAGTAGCACAGACACCTATGTCTTCGAACAGAAACGATAAAGCGATCAAAAAAATTCTAATTGTACTGGGACTCGAACCCGTGAGGTCTGGCACGGAAACCCACAACGTTAAACGCTGCAACATAGCACTCGACATTTACTATGATAAAATTGTATCTATCTTAAAACTCTTAACCCAAATCTTAATATATTCAGGTTTAGGATAACGAAAAATTCTAACTGTCGTAAAAGTTCTAAGTATTAACCCATATTGTAGAAAGTAACAAACACCGTGTGATTCTCGTATATCTCACTTGACTTACAAATTTCAAAGGTGCCCTACAGGGTGTTCTCACAGGTCGAGGGTCAGCTACTTCAAAAGGGACGATCAAAGGTCAAGAAGTTTCGCATGGCTAATGTGGTGAAATAGCGACTCAAAGGTAAGGAAATGAAATCTGTAAAATGATGGATGATTGAAGTAATGGCGCTTGGCAAAAGAATAATAATAAGAAATGCACAAAATTGTTTGGGGAAAATAAATTGGACCAGTTTACCGAATTGTGATTTAATTTTGATGGCACGTGGTTTAAATTATGTGGTAAGTATATTTTTTCTATTGCCTATTAAATCTTTCGACCAACTATGTATTTTGTTTCGTGGTCTCAATCAGTATAAATCAAGAACTTAGGACGTCAAACGTACGTTTAAGCCATTGTATAAAAATATAAAAAAGTAATTGGATTATTCATGATTTTAACGTTAATTCAATGTTATGTATCACTATGAATTTCAGATAGAATACGAAAGAAAAGCTAAACACTGAATTGCGTCTCATTAACACACAAAGAACTTTCAAAATTAAGTTTTTTAGTTACAATCTAGGTCATTGAAATCTACCATTGAGCTGTAAATTGTCACTAAATCGTCCAGTTCCGGGATAGACCATTTATCGTTATTTCATGTTTTCATTTTTATACATCAGATAATTTTAAATCAAAAAATATCATATTACAGTCAAGGTGTCAGATATATGTTTTTTTTTATATATCATACGAAATCTCAATTTTGATTAAAATATATTTATAATATGTACAATATAGCATGTAATTATGACGTTGAGCCTGCTGAGACCTGAAGCCAGCTTCACCTAATCGCTAAACTTATGCCACAAACCACAGAAGCCGATTTATTTTGTGGATATATTTTAAACTAAATTTGTGGCAATTGAAATAATCACGGTCATATACTTTTTGGCCCATTGAAATGATTTTTTTATTATACCAAAATTTTTAAAATTTTTAAAGATTTTTTTACGGGACTAATTATTTTATATTGAACAAAAAAATCAAAAAATGAAGAAAGCATTACTGGCAAAATGCTGCTAATTATATAAATTGTTTTAAATTGTGTATATTTTTGATTAATATAAAACAAAAAAAAATCTGCTTCTGTCTACGGCTGTAACAAAACATGAAAGAAAGTGAGGCCAAAATTAATACCTTTATTATTCAGAGTATAATAAAACTATATGTTAGCAAATGGAAATACACCAGCTTCTTTTTTTTAAATCCTTGTTACTTAATAGTTATTTTACATTTTAGTGTAAATCTCTGAATTAGTATTTAGAGAATTCCGGGATATCAGGATTGCAAACCCTAATTGTAATGTCTTTTTATATTAAATATACTACTTAAAAGTGAAAATATGATAATCAAACAATCAAATGCACTAAGGAACTCATAAGGATTGGTTTAAAAATAATCTTTTATGCGAAACACGACGAAGCGAAATATAAAAAAAAACAAAAATAAAACAGATATTACGATGACATGCAAGGATATCCGTTACAAAGATATATTGATTCTGATGAAGAAAAAACAAACAAAAAAATTCACGTACGATATAAATTTGAATCAATACCTAGAGTGGAGCTAATATTTTTTGTAGAATACACTCGATAACAGTCAGAAATGAGTTATGTTAAAATGAGTTAGTTTATTGATGTTGTTATATCAATATATTTTCGGAATTGGTTTGACGCTTTTAAAATATTATTTGTCAAAGATTTCTCAATAATCCATTCATGCCAAAAGAAAATTAAGTAAACATTTTAATATGTTGATTTTGATAGTGATAAATTACTAATATTTTTTGGAATTTTAGTCAAAATATAAAATTAAAAAAATAATCCTTGTAAATAAAAGAGTTTCCAACGACTTATTTCTAGAGTGGTATAATTCTATGATTTATGGAATAATTAGTTGCACGGTCAGAAGCATGGAATTTCAAATATAAACTTTTATAAATTTAATTACTAGTAGTTTTCGGAAAATGCTTTCTGTTTAAATGCTACCCATTGTGAACGGATTTGATTTAACGAATTTTCGTAAAGCACTGATGGGATAACAACCATATAAATAAAGTTTGAATATTAACACAAAAAACTAATAAAATGATTAAGCACACAATTTGAACACGGAGATCCATGTAACTATCAAATGAAATTTAAAATAAAATACGTGTTGTTTATATGGAAAAGAATACGTTTCATTAAATTATGTTCCATAAAGATGAAATTTAATACAAGTTCAACTAAAGAAATAGTCTTTCTGCATTCAATAGTTTTCCCAAAGGACAGTATTGAAGTAATCTCAAAATGTTAATTTAAATAGCATTATCTGTCGAGATCTATGAAACATAATTTGTTGAATGAAACGAAGAGACTAGTCTATTTATCTGCCATATCCTCACAGGTATTCTATTATAAATTTCATTTGGATATTCTGTTTCATTTAATGTGACATATATACAAAAAAAATGTTTGGGAGCTTTTATGCTAGACAGCTTTGCATGCTGTTATATGAGCAAATAAAACGAACGGTTTTGTAAATGAAAGTGGTTTGCAAAAGAGATTGAGAGAATACTGTAGTAAAGGAACTTGCAGTTAAATATTCATAGCATTAAATTTTGTTGCTATAATTTTCTGTGCGTTTATTATTTTTATAGAATACAAACAAAACTTAAGAATAAAAAAATGATTCGGTGCTTTTATTAAATACTTTCACTATATGTAATTGTGATACATTATGTGAAATGCGATATTTGAATAAAATTCGAATCTAGCAATAGCAATAAGATAACCCACTAGTCCTATCCTCTTAGCCCTAATTTATATCATTACTGTTTAATCTTTAAAAACTGTCAACATAACATATATCATTCCGCATTTTTAAAAATCGTTTTAAAATTTGAAGTCATTTATAGACGTTTTTTCTTTGTACATATACATATGTTATGTATTATTTACCTATTCAAAAATCTATCTTTATCAAAATAAATATTAATGGAGATTTGTTTTTTAATAGATACTCCTTTATTTGTATTTATCATTAATATAAATGCTTTAATTCAGGGCTGTGGAGTCGGAGTAGGAGCCGTGAAAAATGAGCGGCTCGATTTTTTTTTGAAAAATATGTTTAATGATGTGTATTTAAACAAAATAGTCAAGTTGTCAAACATTTCATGCTTGGCTGACTAAAGATAATCTGATGGTATACATATATATAAACTAAAATGAAATTATTGAAAAATTTCCTCGGAGTCGGAGTCGTTAATTATTTTAAAGCTGGAGTTGGAGTCGTCCATTATTTTAAGTCAAGTCTTTTTTTCACGTGACTCCACAGCCCTGGTTTAATCTAATCTTTTTTTTATTTTGGAACACGAGTAAAATTACTACTACTGAAAGCCAATAAAATTCTTGTATAAAGTGAAATATCACCATAAAATACTTTGAAAGATTAATGAGAGAGAAAATTTTTTACGACTCTATGAAATCAAATGAAATGTCATTTAAAATCGACTGAAATAATTTTTATTTTGAATAATTTCTTTTTTTCATACAAAAAAATAATATTCTAAGAATTGATGCGGAAACAGAATTCAATTTTGAAATTGTGCTTCAAAAAAATGTTTTTTTAATAATAATTGTGACTAAGTGGTCAAGTTTTTATCGTTTTTTGCTGAAAGTTTAATTCCTTGAATAGAAATTTGTACGCAGTAATTTTACTATTGACATTTAAGCTCGCACCAAAAGGCATTGTTAATTGTGACATTTTACTAGGTACTTAAATAAGAATGAGTCGTTTCATAACCTCACTCTTCCAAAATAACAACTAGTACTCTATAAGGGAGTTTAATTCTATTCAATGACATAGAACATGTTTTAGTAAGTAAATTAATAAAAATAATTTGTCAAATAAATATTACATAGTATTGAATTTTTTACCACACCCCACCCGGTCGTATGTTTGGTTTTAGCAGACGTTTCCCTCGGCGTATCATAAAAGTTTTGCGTATGTTCATTTTTAATTGCAGAGATTGTCTCAGGAGTAGTTACCCAATACTTAGCGGTTCGTTCTTTGGTGTGACGAAAGCTTAAAGTTTTATTAGTGACCTAGTTTTAATCTGTATATATATATACTCTCCGTATGATACCGCAAATTTGCACTATAGCTTGCTGAAATCTAGTCGAACCGATTTATGTAACTCTTCTAGCTGGGAGCACATTAAATGACGATTGCAATGAATGTGGTCAGCACCTCGTATTTTGCCAAATTTTCATGTCGTCTCATCTACATTCGGCCAAGCCTGAAGATTAGTAATGTTAGTAACAAAACCACCATGCACAGAAATTACTTGGCTGGACCCAGTACTTAATGCAGTTATGCAGTACGATAATCTATCGCTCAATATTTGGTTACATATTGACAATGTATTATGTATTTTCTTCTTAAAACTCTCTCACCGGTCCCAAGCGTCACTTGAATGAGTATTTAGATGAAACAATGCATTGGCTAAAGAGGCGAAGATCGGAATTTGTGTAATACTAACAATTGCGATTCTTTCAAATCGGTTATTTTTTGTTTTTTTTCTATCAATATTATGTTTGTTAAATACAAAGCGAGTTTGGCTATTGTTCTATGTATTGTCCTTTCGTTGTCTATATATTATACGTACATTATAAATTCTATTGCAAGCTAGCCGAGCGGAACCGGTCTTGTTTCTTTTAAATTTGAATCAGGTAAAATATCACTTTCAGGGTGTTCACTGTCAAGATAAATACAATATTTTTTTGTACTTATTTCCACTTTTCTTTACTGAGATTAGAACCAGTTTCTCTCATGGCGAGTATTTTCAAATTCTATCCTGATCTTGGTAAGTAAAAGTGGAAATAAGTACACAGGAATATTGTGTTTTACTTAATGGGTAAAATATTTTGATAAGCTTCTTCTTTTGTTTCATATAAAGAGAATAAAGAAAAAAAAGTGGATGGTTTTGAAAGCAAAAACATGATAATATACACAAACAAATAATGCTCTTATGTAAGGCGTAACGATTTATTTAAATATATACGATACAACTGCTATTTAGATTTACTAGTTTATCGTACAGCAATCTTATTTCACTCTATATGCGTCGGTAAATAAGATTTTTTTCAAACAAAACTACGATCCTAACTTTTCCAGGGGCTAATAATTAAATTTCAGATTGAAGAGATATAACCCATCTTGAAATATTATGAAAAGGTATACAAAAAGGGTTGCACGCTCTAAAAGGTTTTGGAGGGGCCGAAGAATTTCATTTATCCTCCGAAACGAAATAGCTCAGAATAATCAAGCTAAATTTAATCAATGGCTTCCGTCAATAGATACCAGATAAAGGCCTTACTGTAGACATTTGACTTACGCAAACTTTATAAATACGTAATTTAAAACTTGTGTCTTTTAAAATTGATTTTTGACAACAGTTTTTTTTAAAGTTTTTTTTTGTTGTAATATACGGTATATAAATAATATTTACTGAACTGAGAGTCAGCGCCGAGTGATTATTTTTCGTATTTATGAATTATTTAGTGGAGTAATTATTAAAAATAAATATTTATATTCACAGTTTCCACACTTTTGACTAAAAATTTGAGTACACACATGGCAGTAAGATACAATTAAAGATTAAAAGAAACACTCACATATAACAATTATAACGACTGCACATATCTGACTCTAATTAAAAAGAATACAAATACCCAAAAAAATATTTATTTTTCATAAAATGCAAATTGTTTTGAGTATATTTATTAGTTGACAGCATTTAAAAAAACTACACGATTCCGGTTTAGTTTAAAATTTGTACAATTCTTTATTGCTCAATAATGTCATTGTTTTATTGAATGTTTTTTTTAAATCTTTCGTTTTTAGATGATTCATTAAAGATTTTCTAAAAATAATTTAAAGTGATATTTCTTATCTTTATGATACAAATGAAAATAAGTATTCTCCTTTTTCTGAAACTAAACAGTATGTTTATTAGAACTTTTTCATGAATAACAAATATAGTAGCAGTAAAAATATGCTTTCAAAGAACCAGCTTATAATATGTTAAATGTAACGTTATTTTGATTTACGTTATCAAACTTTTTGATTTATTTCTCTATTTAAAACATCTAAACAATAATATTTATTATGAAAGCAAAATAACGAAATGAATAAGACTGTCAACATTTTGTGGCATATGCATTTATCAAATATAAACTTATCTAAAGAAATCGATCGGTATACAAAAGCGTATGAAAAACTTTCTTTCAGTAAATCTTGTTTTGTTTTGAACCTGTATAAATAAATATTGATTACTAAAGCTCTTCTTTAAGCAAAAATATAACATATGTTGAAAATAGACAAAAATATGTTAACGATTATAAACGTGCCAATACTACTTATTTAAAGTGATGTAAATTTATTGTAAAGAAAACATGTGGTGAAATTATTCTATTGATTTATTTTTTAAATTGAAACATACGATATTTTTTTGCACTGTTAATTGTTTAATATTTTTTAGACACCCTTAAATCAGATAATGCAAATAAACTGCTGCATTTTTATCTTAACACGATTGCAGATATTTAAATAATTTTGGTGTTGTTTGGGCATAACTTAATAACTCATTTTCGAACCGTTTTTGCATACATATTATCAAATATTTTATGTTATGATGAATGTTTTCAACCCATGTTTTCTCTGTAGAGAAGTTTTCTATAACGAATGTGGCAGTCCCTCGTATAACAACCCCGTTTGGCATAGTTTTTTTACAAAACTCCAAAATTTCAAGGTCAAATTAGAATTTTTATAAATATATTTTATATAGGTGCTATAAAAAAATATGTTTCAGTAGCTGTTTGTCCATTGACTTCGCTAGACATATTCTGTGACAGGCGAAACGAAAAGGTGAACATGACAGGAAAAATGTTTGATTAACTTATTTCGTTCAAATCAAAAAATACAATTGAAAAAACCTTAGCTCAAAATTGGTATAGATGCCTATGTAGTAACGGTCTATCTGGGGTTTTTATAATATGGTTTTAAAGGCTAATATGAAGAAGTGAAATTTTATAATACTATATTGTTATCGTCAAAATAAATGAATCCCAATGTAAATCAAAAGGGGTAAATATGTGAGACAATTTAGAAACTTTCTATATATATACACATAAATTGTCTTTAAACTTTTGTGCCGCCAAACTAAGCGGATAAAATACGAAAAAAAGCGGTAGACATACTTTGAAGTGATTGAACATATAATTTTCCAACGAACCAAATAGAATATCGAAATAATTTCATTTAAAACATTCTAAATCTGTCCTTATAAACGAGAACAAAACACGAACCTTAACAAAAGGCAAGGAAAATTTACTTGTTGCCTTTGAGGGAAAATACTGTTATTTATTGAGCAGTTAATGATAGGCGTTCAAGATTTATTTATTTCCCAAGCGCCTAACGTTTAAAAAAAATGTTATTTTTTCAGACTGAAGTATATAAAATAGATTGATTGCTTAAATACTTATATAAACCATAATTATTGATTATATGAAAGTAACGGTAGAGCGCTGAAAAAAATATATATACATCGCAAAATGAATGCAAGATTACACTCATTCTAAATGTAAAGAACAAAACGACTCTTACATATTTAAGAGATGCTTTTTAGATCATATGAAAGTCTATCTAGTGAAGCAAAGAATGTAAAAAAGTATAAATACATTTCGCCTTCATTTCGACTTACAGATAAGTAATTGTTATATTAATTAATTCCTGTTATTACGTTATAACTTGGATACGCTTAAAGTGGAAGAGAAATCAATGATTCGTTATAACAGAAGAAATTAATTAATTTCACAATTTGATTAATCGAAATATAATGTGATAATATCTGAGCAACTAAATATAAAACAATCGGAAGTTGTAGAATCATATTGTGTTTTATTCAATCGGTTGTTTTGGGATGTTTCTACTCTTTCAGCCAACGACCTTATATTCATTTAATACTTATACGTATGCTATAGTAGAAAACAAAAAATCTTAATCGTGATTTATTGCAAAGAGCTCGGCACTTGTACAGATTCAAAACCTTTTGTTGTACTTTAACTGGATCAAGCATTACTACGAAAATTTTCGTTTCCACATGCTTGAGCATACTTTTATTGCTTCTCTGCGATGTTTTAGTTCTCAAGCCAATACAAAACTATTGATTCGTCGATCAAGTTATACACGAGAAATTTTATGTTTTTTGAGAGCAGTTTGGATATAAATAGACTCTTTCGTGTGAAAAACTGAGTAGTCCTGCTCTTTAATTTTTGAGTTTTTAGTTACCAAGTAATTAAGCAGGAACGTATTTTAAGATTTGCAATACCAGAACAAAACATTTTGTGCGAAGTAAATTGATTAACATATGATAAAGTGTCTATATAAATGCACAATAAGAGTTTAAAATCACAAAAAAGGAGCCTTTAGTAATTGTTTTCTAGGGAACCTTGATATTGTCTAATATATAATAAAAGGTTGATTAATAGAATGCAGGACGTACTGTGATTGCTATAATCATTGGTTTTAAGAACACTGTATATATTACCGATAGCATGGTGCTTCTTGTCGTTGCAGTATTAAATAATTGTCATTCAATTTATTCCAATCAACGAGGCAAATAAGAAATGTAATAAGTGACATAAACACAACAAAAACATAGACAAGACTTACTGCGCTAAAATCTGCTGCCATAAAAGCCTGCTCTGCTCCAATAAAGATGGTGGCCGGCAAGAGAAGTAGCTGGTAAGGCTCTTTGGTTTGACGCAATGTAGCCATAAGTCTGGACGACACTGAACCTTTGGGACCAACCCTCTTTCCGGAGTATCTAAGAAAAATGAGAACACGTTACAATCATAAAAGTAATTAGCTTATGCAAGCGAGAAAACTAGTAAAAGTAAAAAAGAAAATATTCCAGAGTTAATTAAAGTTTGCAAACGTTTGTTTTATAAAACATCTTATAATGAAAAAACAATTTATTAAATGTAGATTGATCCACATGGTTTGAAATGTATGCTATTATACTATTATGCTATTATATTTCTAAAAATATTATATAATCACAATTGTCAAAATAAATATTTGTTTGGTTTTTGAATTTTAGATAACATTTAGACAACACTATCGAGAAATGAAAAGTTACAAATTCTAATCCTTTTAATGTTTAAACTAGAAAATTTAAAGCAAAATAAATACTCTCAACCTGATAACCTAATATCTTTTTGTGATAAACGTATTTTGAGTTTTTATTTTACCAAAATGTTCATACTTTAAAAAATCTATTCTTAATTAGTACGGATTTACTTTAAAAACACACCATCTTACAAAAAAAGTTGTTTTTTTATTCACATTCACAAAAATACGTATTTCTAATTTATTATTAACTTTTTAGTAAAAAGTGTCGCCTTTTATATTAATAATAGATATCTTGTTTGTAACATGTTTTAATCATTAATAAATTATTGATAAATTTTGTTTTTTGTGCACAATTTCGGTTAGTGGTAAAAATGTCTATATGAACATATCCATTCGATGAATGTAATTGTAATCTAAGAGCAAATGCCTTTGATTTTTTTTAATTAGATCTTTAAACAGAGTAAAGAAAAATTGACTAGCTAACGTCTTTTTCAAAATTGATTATTCTGTTCTTACACTCTCTGCCGAAAAAAAAGTATATAACTGATTTTTTTCAGTTATAAATATTCATAATAGATTATATTAAAATATTCTATTATAAGTAAATATGCTTTTTTTCAATTATTATTACCATGTCCGTTCCCAATGGGTATCATATGGACTCCTTATAGAGTTTATCCCAACAGAAGTGTTTCTCTTATTTTTTTAATTATCTCCGTTGCTCAATATCTCTTTTTTAGAGAGCGTAAGAATATACAGATGGGGCAAGAACAAAATGAGTGGTTAGATTTTCGCTCTCGCTACTCTTTAGAATAAGATGTGTGGGAGGGGGTAAACCAAAAATCACATACATTCAAAGTGTCGAAAAAAATTCGTAACTCGTACAGAGATTCTACCACTCGGCCACTCAGAGCTAATCTTTGTTGCTTTATTTATAATATTACCAGTATAAAACACCAGTAAAATAAAATATAATATGTAGTACGATAATATTGATTAAATATTTCGTTGTATAATGTTTCATTATTAATTACCACAATTTAGTAGATTAGTCACTGTCGAATGAGATTTACCTTCGTTGAGTACATTTAGTAAAGCCGTTAATATCTCAGGTAATGGAGTAAATAATTGTTAACGGTTATAATCCATATTCAACACATAGAAGCGTATGATTAACCACGAATCTGACTATCGAACTAATTAATAATTTTGGAGTCACGTGCAAATTGTGAAATAATTATATTCAACCAAAAAACGATATAATACAAATATTTTGTTGCTGTTATCTTCACAGTTATTATTTATGTCATGAGTCATTTTTTAAGCGTTTATTAAACACGCGTTAGCGTTGTTGGCTTCTGTGCCAGACTTCACGTTCTTTACAAATACGGGCAGCATTTTTCGATCTCTCCCATTCCCATTCTCCCATTCTTTCAATCCTTTAATAACTGGGCGTAGCGAGAGCGATTAGTTAACCACTAGTTCTGCCCTAGCCTTATCCTTCTAAGGATATCTTATCTTAAAAAGAGAGGTTGAGTGACTGACTAACAAAAAGTTCTCGTAGAAAAACTTCTGTTGAGATACCTACATTAGGAAGCCATTTGCTCTACATTGGGAGTGGAAATGGAAAAAAAAACAATAGAATTTTGTCATATTTACACCTTAACTTTTCTCCGACTCCCGATGTTGAATACGTGGATTTTTAATAAAGGTATCTTAAAAGATTTTTTTTTCTGCAAGAAATGCTGGTTACCCTATTGCTCAATCTCTTTTGTTTTACAAGAAAGCAGAGACAGAAAAAATATAACTAAAACACGCCTAGTGGTAATGGCTCTCACTGACCTCTATTGTCTTAAGATTAGAAAGGTGGTAGATAATCTTTAGACATAATAAACAATTATTAATTTAAAAAATACTGTTTGTACTTGGACTTGTTTGTACCAGTATTTAGACTTGGGATCCATTGTACCATGTACCCGACAAACATAACCTTATTTGAGTAAAAATTAAAAACATGCAGATACTGTGTAGAAAAAAATGAGTGGTAAACTTGAATACTTATGAAGTAAACTTTAAAATTAAAATTAATATTTTTTTCTACGGAAGCTATTCGTACAAAAATAATAATACAATGCATATTTTTAAAAGTGAGTTCCAAGTTTGTGCGACATGAAAATGCAATTGCCATATTTTTCTACCATAAAGCAACAATGAGATAAAGTGAAAAAAGTCGATTTTAAATATGCCAGTAAACCTTTATAATGAAACACTGACATATTTTAATTAAAAAATAAAACGCTCCAGTTTTTTTTTTTTTTACATTAACAATTATTGGTATTGCCCTGTAACTTTAAAGCATCAGCGCGATTTTTTTTTTTGGATATCAAATTTATGGAGCTTCAAGTACCAGGACGCACCAAGGTTCTTCCAGTCTCCTTCATCGATAAAGATTTTGAAAAATTGTAAATTGAATCCCCTTGCCATCGTTTGCAGACGGAAGGGCGCGATCACTACAGATATAAGAAGTTCACGGGAACTCCATATGCATTATTTTGCAAATCACATTCCATATACTTCCTCCATACTATATCCGTACATGTACACACACATGCGCATACATACATACAGTACACAAATTGTTTTTAAACAAAGAGAGTCATTTTCGTGATTGACAATTTTAGACGACATAAGATCCATTGAGGGTCGTCGAGCAGGACTGCTCTGGGTCTAAAACGATTCTTAGGCAGTGTCTCGTCATAGTTGTGGAGATCAAAGATCGTTGGGTTAATATGTTTTCCTACCTCGCTGTGTAACTTTTGAGATATTTCACGAACGAACTCGCGGGTGGTAGGTATTTTCAAGTCTCTGTGAAGCAGCGAGTTACGCACGCACCACGAGGCGTTACATATCTGTCTCACTGATTTATTTTGAACAATCTGGAGAGTCTAATAAAATAACTAGATACAAATAAAAGTATACAAAACATATGTATTCTACCATAAATCAACTCAAACTTTAAAGTTCAATTATTTTGAAACTAGTATTTTTGGTTTATCCCACTGTTGCGTTAGGCATAATTGCAAAAATTAATACGAACTAAATATTTAATATTTTCCTTAGTTTTTTTTTTTTTTTATAAAATGTTCTTTTGATTTTTTTTCAACTTTACACACAGATGAATATTTGGTAGTAAGCAATGAAAAAGTCAAGTTTTTTTTCAGAAAAAATATTTCCTCAATATAATTTCATAATAAATTGATAGAAACAAGAAGCGTCATTGCTTTATGGAGAAATATTACCAACCGTTGGCTTTATAAAATAATACTTCGTAATGAAAAAGTTTGCCTTCCAACTGTCAAGAAATTAAGCAGGCATTGTACTTTAAAGTTATCTTATTACGAATAAAGCGATTGTTTTAAGGAAATTAAACAAATTATAAGTTTTAAGATTGTTGCGAAAATTGATTCCATTATTTTCGACATCTGTTCTGTTGAAAATTATCTAACCTAATTACAAACTGAACCCATTAAGCCGATTACACGTAATAGTAAAGGAGACCCTTTCAACTCTTAACTATTATTTAATCAATCTCTACGACAATATAATTATAAATAACCATACCCAGCTAAGGCACGCACTGTTTGACGACCATCTTGTGATATTAATTTAGGATTTAGGGGTAATCTGAAGATAATAATTGTTTAATACCGATAAAACATAAGTTAAGAGTTAACTTCATGACGTGCTAAGGTACACGGTAAGGTGTTTCCAATTTGATCCAAATTCATGCGATCGCAAAAACATGTGATAGAAAAAAGTTTATAATACATATATATCTATAAAAAGTTTTTTTTTCGAATTAGATTTTTTTCCAGCGACAGCCAATTTGTGACTGCTGATTTGTGCTCAGTTTGGTTTGTTATTTCAACAAATGAATCCGCTTGACCATCGTGTGCGTCATGCGTTTAAGGTTTGGACCAAAAACAACAAGATCATTGATCATTGATGATCATTATTTTCACCATAAAATTGTATTCGGTGATGAGGTTCATTTTGGTTAAATGGCTACGCCAATAAGCTGAATTGCCACATAAAAAGGAAAGAAAATCCACAAGAAATATTAGGAAACCGATACATCAATAAAAAGTCACTGCCTGGTGTGCTTTATGCTAAAATCATTGGTCCTTATTTAAACTTTACAGTTTTTTATGGTATATTTTGAGTTATGTTTAATAATCATTTTTGTTGGCTTCCGAGACGGATTTCGCAAGTTTGAATCCCAGTACAAACATGGATTTTCGTGATGAAGAAAATCCTTTCTCAATCGTAAAAATCGAGTACCAAAGCCTCAAAAATAAGATTGAGTAGCGATTGGGTACAAAGTAACCACAGACAGATTTGTGTAGTATTTGCATTGCATTGTTTGAAGTATTATTGTAGATTACAATGCCAGCTAGATAATATTGATATTTAGCAAATGGTTGAAAACGAAGAATTTTGAAATGCAATGTATCCAATAAGAAGGCGAATGTTAAAATAAAAGATGGTACGAGAGTAATGAACCAACAATTAGTCCAGTACTAACCCTGTCCTTTATATCCCTACTATTTTCATGTTGATAAAAGAAGTTGAGCAACGGATAAACAAGCAGTTTTAGAAAAAAAATGAGAAAACTCAACTAGGAGGCCATATGATTCACATTGGAAGCGGACATGAATAAAAAAATCAACAAAGTAATTATATTATGGTGATGTCACAGATATATTATTAAGTATTTTTAGGGTATTTGCATTTGAATGCGGCTTCATATATGACAAATAATGCCCCTTGTGGGTTTTTGTTACAAGAGTGATCTCCAATTTCAGTTCTTAAAGCTACAGTTTCCAGTTGAATACGATGAGCGATATCATAACTATGTGATATCTTAGGAACCAGTACCACGCAGTAATTCGTTGTATAATTCGGTGTTGCTTGGGAAAAACCTGATAACTGATTTTTAAAATGCTGTTGCATACAAACTTTTAAATATACATAAATTGTACACTAAATGTTTGCGTAATTTCTTAAAACAAAAGAAAAATAAAATTGAAAATGTGATACTGACATTTTTGTTTTCGGTTCCTTATATCTTTCATACATTAGTATTTGTCTGAATTGTGCTCTTGGTAATTCAATATTTTTCAACTATCAAGTTATGCTTAAACACCATCGAGTTTTTTTAATAATTAAAATGTAAACATTTTTCTAAGAAATTTCTTTCTTTTCTTTCTCAGGCACAAGATCTGATATGTATTCAAGAAAGAACAAGTATGTTAGATGTATATAAATAAATACGCATTGTATGAAATAAGAGCTTAATTCCCTTTAGCTCAACTGCTTTGATAACGGGATTAACGTATCCTGTTTCCTCTTTCAAGTCAAATCAGAATTAGCAAATGTACCTACACATATCAAGATAACTACATATTATATTATTCTTACAATTGTTGCTTTTATAAGTAATCTATTATCGAAACAATAGTACCAAGGCATCAGGTTTCATCAGTAGTGGAAATGTAAATTTACACATTTTGAATTATGTGCACATAAAAAAACGTATTACGTAAAAAAATCTTTTTATACCTAAAAAGCTTTTGACAAAAAATATACGAAATTTGACGTCGATAACGTAGGAGGAAACTTTTATTTTAACTTTTTTTTGTCGATTTACCGTTTCGAATTATCTTCGGAAAGTTTTTTTTACATGTTTACCTTTCAGGTAATCTGTTACTTTACGTTAGCTATCTCATACAAAGTGGAGTGCTTCGTATATAACGAATAACAACTTTATCGAATAGAGAAGATTTGAGAAGAAAACTTCTGTTTTATATGATAAAAAAAGGTTTTTTATGTAAATAATAAAAAGTTCTATAATTGAAATTTTCATTATAACAAGTAGGTATATTTTTTTGTTATTTCAGTAAAAAAAACAGTTTAAAATCTATTCTTCATTTTATTTATTTAAAGCATCTGTTAAAGATACTTTTGACTGTGTGAATAAACGATTTTACATTATAAGATAATTTTGTTCATTTAATTATAAAAAATAATATTTTTTTTAAAATTTAGGAAAAATTGAATGTTTCGCACCCACTCAATGAAGATAATTAAAATTTTTATAATATACACTATAAAAATAAATTAGTAGTTAAAAAATCTGTGTAACATAATAATGAGCCGTCGATAGTATGTAGTAAAATAGTAAAACTTTTCTATTGGACTTGTAAGTACAATCGCGTCTTTACTTGGTGTTTTGTTGAATTGCATATTTTTATTTTAGGGAGATAACAGTATCACAGTGTGTATTTACCGAGCTCACTTCAATTTTATGATACTTTATGACTTGTAGAGAATTCAAAATTTTCTAAAATACTGCTTGGTTCACTTCATCTCTCTGGGGCTCAATTATATTATGTACATTCTCATCATGGATGTAAAAAAATAAAATAATGCATGGCAACTTAATTGTGTGAAATATTTGGCTGACCAAAGAAATCTTTATTATATTTGCACACTTTTAAAACTTTACAATTGCAACCGAAGTAAATATAATAAGGCTTTAAATATACTCGTTTTATGAATTGTCTATGTAGGTATATAGTTATTGCAAAAAAATTTCAATGACTCCGTTATTTCCGCTAGTTATTCCCAACTATCTGTGTGTATTCGTATAAAAGTCTGGCTTATTTAATATAAAGTGAACATTCTTTCAATAAAAACTTTTTTTGAACAAGCTTTTCACTTCATTAAACTTTGAATAGAATGACCATGTGATATAAACTATTTTGATTATTAACAAAAATGTTAACTTATCTAGTTCGTAATCAGTGCATAAATAAAATATATAACTTTATTCTATAAGCTTACACTTTTATATTGTTATTCAATTGTAGGATTTCTTTGTAATAATACTATATAAGCACATTAAATTATTTGCAGGTTAACGAATAGTTTTATTTTTTTGGTTTGTATGAGTTACTACTGTTTTTGAGTTTTTCTGTTACTTTAAATTACACTTGAAAATATTAATTTTTTCAACGTTTGAATCAGTACAATATTTTTTTATTCAGAAAACAGTTTAATGACGAAAACCACTTCATGATAAAAACATTTGTCTTTAAATTATTATATCAGGTGAAACACCGTGTTGGTACTGGCTAAGGATTCCAATTATTCGTCATTATCAACTATTCGAATATCGAATAGTAAAACTGAAACCATCCAAATGCATTCGGATATCCGGATAGTTTTTAGTATATACACACCTTATATGTTTATACAGTAGTCTCGATTTTTGAGTTTTTACTAAATAATCGTATAATTCGCACGCAAAAGAGATGTTGCACAGTTTCAAAGAGATAAAAGTTTCTTTGTTCACTGATACACATTTTATAATAATTTAAGACTAAATATTTTCCCATTTCTGTATTAGATAAAGACAAAACATATAAATACACATTTCAATATCGTTCCGTTGTATTACTATATTTAAAATTTGTAGCTGCATCGAATTATTTCAGCGGTATTTCTTTAATGAATCAAATAACGGCATTGAAGGTTTTTTATAGCCCGAATTCGAACAGATTCGTCAAAATCAAGTATAATGATATCAAGATATTGAAAACACCATTAGCTGGGGAGTATATTTCATTAAAAAATATTACGAATACTGTTCGGATATTTCCCCAAATATCCGCATATCGAATAGTTGAAAAAGGGCCGAATATATCCGGATATCGAATATTCGAATATCCGAATTGGAATCCCTAGTAATGACGATAATTGGTAATCGCTCCTTGTTTTTAAACTATTTAATGTTCCATTAGCACAGTAAAAATAATTTGTTGTTGTATTTGTAATATATAATAATAAAGTGCAAATAATAGAAGAAAGTGATTTTGAATAAAAAATAATATCACAAAAAAATCAGCGACAGTCTAAATAAAACCTTGTTTGTATTACTAGTATGAATATTAGCTTAAAATGTGTAAATAAATAAAGTATTTATATTCTTATTAAGAAGCAAGACGAATCCTGCAAAGCTCACTGCTAAAAAATTTAAAGTTCAAAATTGTACCTTTAAATTAAAAGAACTCTAAGCACAGAGAAAAACCAATTAAGAATGAAGAATATTCCATTTGTTTTTATTCAATATGATGATTGTTTTAATTAAATACATTATTTTTAGTCCAATCAGCATTTTACGAAAACGAATAATTAATAAGTCAGTTATTTTCAATACCAAATACATTTTTCGCAGAAAAGGTAAAATATTTACCTTTGAGAAAGATTTTTGCCATACCTTTAATTTAAAAATGAAACGGAATGTTGAATGCTGAAACGGAGTGTTGAATGGAAACATATTTTTCATCACACGATTGAAAATTATTCTCTAGACGTTTTATTTTTTATTGTATTTTCTTTACACCTAGCGTAATGTTAATTTGACAGGGCTGCGGGCAAGATGGATTTGTTTCTCTTTGCTATGTTGGTAAATGGAAAGAGTCATACTTATACGGGTTTCCTAAGGGACATACGTCTGTTTTATATTCACAAAACAATACTAAATTAAAGAACCTTCAGCAGTTGCTACTTAGAAACTCCTTGTTAAGGGAATATATTCTGCTATGTTTCACGTTAAGTTCACTACAAGAGACTACCGTAAACAATTAAAAATGCACGACTATGTCAAAGAAGTACTAAAAAGGTTTTGACGAACGAATTTTGAACTGTAAAATTAGTTAGTGTCCAAATTGGAATTCAAACTTGAAGACACCGTTGCGAAAGAGACGCATGTTTAGACGATAGGCTTGTTACTAGTCATATCCTATCATTCTTGTCTTGTTCTTATTAAAAAATAGTTTAAGTAAATGATTAAAAACCTTTTATTCAAGAACAACGTCCATATACATATACTTTACACAAAAAATTGACATGATGAATATATTAAGAAAAAATACAATATTCCTTTTTACTTAATTTTCACGTCTATTTATCAAGATTAGGGCCGGTTTTGCTCATGGAGAGAATTGTCAACTGATAAGAAATAAAATTTAACAACGCTATTTATACAAAAACAAATTGAAATGAAAAGGTGTAATAAACAATTAGCATTGAAAAGAATTTACAAACTACAGTAGAAATTATCGATAAGTGACTCTAAAATAAAACCAATTTGATGATTTTTTAATTACACGTTAGAGTTGTTTACATTTTGACAACATATTACCAAACAGTAGTTGTGTATACCACAAATATAATAATTGTTTTAAAAAACTAAGCATCGGCATTTACAAGATATGGCAATACTAAGCGGCCCTACACACCTGAAAAATCCCCCTGTGTGCGTTATTTTACCCGAAAAAGCAAATTCAAACATAATATTTGAATGTTATACGTAATGGAGCAGTAAAATATACATTAAATTAGGGCGTCGCTGTGGGATTTGAGTCTGCTGCAGACAAATATAACATAATATGTATGCGCATATATATATAATATTATATATCTATATAAACCTAGCAAAATAGAATGCTTTTAGCCACAAGACAAATTAGAATAGTAAACAAAATAATTATTAACCAAAGGTTTCATTGTAACTCGTCAAATAATTTAATAAAAATAGTTTTCATTTATTTATGTTTTGAATTTAGTTTGGTATTTTTAAAAAGAGTAATTTGATAGCATTGTTACTGCACTTTTTGAGCTACAAATTATGAAATGTGTTTGCGTATTTAAAAAGCATCATCAGACAGATTATCACAAGATTTACGAATGAGCTAAAAATTGATTCGAATAAACAAAAAAAAAATGGGCTGCCACTAATTTACCCACGGATTTATCAGTATTTTTTTAAAAGTTATTTCAGCTTTATCACAATACATTGCACTCAAATATTTTTTCTTAGTAGAAAAATTATGATTACAATAATAAAAATGAATTACGTATAAATTCACTTAATTGCGTATATGAAAAAAGTATTTATCCACGCTATTTTTAAGCTTACGTTAAGTAAGTATAAAAAAATACATATAAATGATAATGCTCATTATGGTAATGAATTTACGATTCAAGGGTTTTATCCAAGCTTAATAGAAATTCTTTTTCTAAGACAACGCGTATTTATTCAATGGTGATGAGGATCATTTAATGAAAAGGCTTTTCGCAAATTCACCCTCCACAATAATCATTAGTAGAAAATGCCCAGAGCTGAATCAGCTTTAATAGAAGAAGATTATTAAGTATACTTGAATAAAATTGGGCAATAAAGTCTACCTACGCAATTTTATTGCTATATTTGAAAAACAAATTAATGATGTGTGTGGAAACAAATTATATGCTAACGAAGACTGTATTTTTCCCACAAAAAAATAAATGAACTGAATAATAGATTAATAAAATTATATTTACGAAACAAACCGTACTAACTTTTTCTTAGTATTATAACAAAAAAGTTTCATTTAAGGAATCTCACAAAATCTGAACGTACATTTGGTTTATAGCAGCAAATAAAGTTGAAGCGAACTGGATAAAAACTATTTTGACGTCGAGCGGAAACAGTTCGACTGAACAGCGTCTCGACGTCTTTTCATTTCGGTGGCGACGTCGCATTGGATAGCAAAACTAATACCCACGATCAGTGCACCTCCGATAAGCCACATTCTCGTATCTTTATTTCACGTTTTATACAAATAGGCTAAAAATTCATTGTACATTTTTTAAATTATTTTTGCGATACTTTTTGTTGTGGAGCAGCAACACTTTTTGATATTCAAATTAAATTTCGAATGTTTTAAAGAATGTAGTGATTTTGCAGAATAAATAGGTTTCAGTACATTTATATTCTCGTAGAGAAACAAAATATATGTATAAATCCGATATACCCTTTGAAACACTTTAAATTTATTAAAGAAGCTGAATATGTAGAAAAACCAGTCTACATGTAACATTTTAAGTTTTTTTGGTATTAACTAACAAATGATTTTTTTAGTTTCTTAGATTGTTCTTGTATGTGTTTCATACTCCCAAAATATTACACCGCTGCATATGTGAAAGTTGTGTTTTGAGTATTCAACATAGTATTAACAACCATTATGCATATTATCTGTTATTAGCCGGTGATTTGTCGCCAAGAAATCTAATATCGAACCCTCTTATGATTCCGTGGTTTTTCTGTATTGAATTTTTTCCAATATTGGAATCGAGCGTTCGATAATCAAAAAGCAATTTTATAGCCAACATTTTCGGGTAATTTTTGTCCATTATTGCTGCAATTAGAATGAAATAATACTATTTATATTGGAATATTAGAAAACAATTAGAAAAATCAACCTGTAAATCCTAATGATAGCAAATGAACTATTTTTACTAATGAATTTTTGAAAATATAAAATTTACATATACATTATATAAACCTTAAAGATGATATCAATTGACAGGTAAATTACATAAACGAGACATTGAACAAATTAATTTCAGTAAGTGAAAATCATGTAGGCTTTAAAAAAGTCTCATTTTAAATCTCCTTTCAAAACTTAAGTAAATGCAAATATATTAAATTAAATAACCCACGATTAAATATAAGAAATATAGACAACGCCTGCAAAACGCGTCACGATAATGTGAAAAATAGTTTCATATTATGTAGGTTCTTACTTGAAATTATACTATGAAGTTTTTTTTACATTTTCATGTGAACTTTGAAATTTGAATATTACAAGATTTCCAGATTATCCGAGATTGCAAGATTGAAAGTCCTATTTATGGTTGCAATCAATACCGCAATGAAATCGAGAAAAAATGTAATTCATATTATTTTTGTTTGTATCTAGCCCCTTCCCCCGCGTCTATTAGAATGGAACAAACCGCAACCTGCATTTAGTACTTTATAAGTTACAAATAAAAATCAATCTGAATAAATTTACGACAGTTTGTTTAAAAATGTTCCATAAAGAGGTAAAACACGTGTCACCATTTGTTACACGATCTGTGAAAAATCTCTCTCCCGCATTTGGTGTGATTAATTTTTGCAGGCGCTGACATACATTTTATGTATAAAGGATCATTTAAGTAATTATAATAATATTATGAACAATTCACAATAATACATTTTGCCGATGCTTTTATAATATTCCTAGCACAAGCTTGTAACTTTAAGCGTAGTTAGCACTATATTAGACAGACAATAAAACACTCGTTTAAACTATCTCCACATTTATTTTGAAGGAACAAGAATGAATTTTTTCATGAGTTGAAAATACTTGTGATTAGCAATAAGTGCAAAATAAATGTGTAATTAGTGAAAAAGTGTGTTTTATTTAATGATAAAAGGTTCCCAATTTCAAAAGTGTTTATACATTATTGTAATAAATGATATGGGTCATTGAATTTGAAGTGACATAATAAACCCTGCAAAGGTGTGTATTATTCTTTTGATAATATATTTACGATGCTTTAGTATCAGTCGTAATTTTATTGTTAACACTGTATTTTCCTTGTATAAATACAATTATTTGGTTTTCTACCATTATTAGTATTACTACACAACAATTCCTTTTCTTTATTACCCTCTTGTTAGGAGCCTAATACTGTCAAGACTATTTAAATCGTACACACAACAAAGCCCTTTATAACACAAACAACGGCTAGGCATCGCTTACAGATTCCAAGCTTTTTTCTTCTGCTGCTTGCTTTCTTTACTTTATAATGGATAAAAGCTTCCTTCTCTTATTCATGTTTGACATGTTTATTAAGTATTTTATTGTTAGTAATAAATATTTATCTACAAAATAATTTGGTTCATTATTAAGTAATAATATATGAAAAATAACGGATAAATATTAAATAAAAAATGGTATATGGACATAAGTCTTTTATATTTAAATTCACAATGTTTGACATCTTGAATTAAGATAAAAAGTGACTACCAAATGTAGCAAATTATTTGCTTACAATTTAATATAATTTAATAATGTTATATACATATTTGCGAATAGAGCTTATAAAAAAGGACGATATTTAAATAAAATACTAAAAATATATTCGATGGTTATTTCGAATGTCACTTGAGATAAACACGAAAAAAAGCATCGCTAACACTCATGGTATTATTGCATACGTTAATTTGAAAATGATTGTGTGCCCGTAGGCATACATTTCTATGATTTAAAGACCACTGGTCTTATCTTGTCCATACTCTTTTCAAAATATGGAGTTGAGGGGGTGAGTAATAAACAGTTCTCGTGAAATAGCTTATGTATACACATTCACATTCAATATGAGTTAATATGGTTCACATTGATAGCAGTCATATATATTAATAAAAACACAATATTCATTTGTACTTCATTCCACTTTATTGATTAGGTCAGGACCGGTTTCGTTCATTGCGAGGATTGACAACTGACATTGTCAACTGACAATGCTCGCAATGAGCGAAACCGGTTCTGACCTAATTAATAAAGTGGAATGAAGTACAAATGAATATTGTGTTTTTTTTAATATAATGCCTTTCCACCAAGTATTGACAGTGAACACCCTAAAAGTGAGTCATCTATATATTTAAAAAAAATGCATATTAAAAAAATATACTTTACTTTCTAGTTATAGCCCTGCCCTCTAGAAGTGAAGTGAGGAAAACAATAAAATTTTAAATCATTTTTCTTGATCCTTTAAGTACAGTTACGTCTTTATTTGGTGTTTTAGTGGATTGCATATTTTTATTTTCCTCTAACATTTTTTTACAAAATACCACTTGGCTCACTTCAGCTCTAATATATCCAATTATTCTTGTTTAATATTTCACACAATTGTATTTATATTAATATTGTTGCAACAAAAACAAAAAAAATTACATTGGTTACGAGTAGTGGATCTTAAATACGGGTGTATGTAGAACGAAAACAAAATAAAACGCTTGCTTCATAAAAAGCGCTTTTAACAGTATTACAGATGATATGAATCTCTTGCAGGATTTTTGTTCGTGATTTATTGTTTTGTGTACTTTTTCGCCTGACTTCTTCTGCGTTTCACGTTCAAAGCCGGAAATATTGCTACAGCTTGAAACATGTCCTCAAAACTGAGCAGAACAACACTGCAACAACAATGCCGGATAGACACCATTGTCTTTGGAAACAAACAAAGTTTATTCGACCCATATCAGTGTCACTCAAAATGATGTTGCCCATTCACATATCAGAAGGGTTATTTACTTACTGTAATACGTTCGGCACACATTTTCATCCACCCGGACTTAAATAATGCTACGCGATCAAACATTACGGTATTTGGTTGTCAAAGGGAGTTTTTTTTTTCTTTAAATAACCCTGTCATTTTTTAGGGTATTTTTGTTTTTCCCCAAAATACGTAAAAAGCACGTAAATAAACACATGTTCTGATTTAAATTCGTGACATTGATAAACGTTTAATGTTTAATTTCAGTATTCATGATTTATGAATAACTGTAATGAGTAAACAACATTATTTAGCCAAGTTATACAAATAAAAGTATTTAGAATGTTCTTATATAATCTATAAGAATTAAATAAGTAAGTTAATAATAGGACATGGTGATAGTTATTATAATAAAGACAATTATAATAACACAATATCTTTTTTTTTATATGATTAGCTTCACACTTTCAGTATCGCGTTAATCGCTTATGTTAAGTGTCTCAAAAGCAGATAATTATTTTTTAAATAAATGAGAGTAGCATTGCATTATTAATGCGTAATAATTAATAACGGGTTAATTGTCGGGTTCTATGGCGTAGCAGTTAGCGATGTAAGCTTCCGTGCAGAATTTTACGGCTTCAAGTCCCAGTACGAACAGATTTTTAAAAATCGATTTTTGTTCGAAGGCATAGGTGTTTGTGATGTTAAAAAATTCAATCCCATACTTCCTATACTTGAAAAACCAGGCGTAGTGAGAGTGATTAGTTAACAACTAGTCCTGTCCTAGTCTTATTTTTCTATCCCTATTTATCTTTGAAACAAGATAAGTTGAGCGATTGAGTAACAAACAGTTATCATAGAAAAATTTATGTTAAAATACTTCCATAAAGAAACCATATGCTCGACGTTGGGAGCAAACATAGATAAAAATAAATAAATATTTAAAAGTATTCTTTAAAATTGAGGAATAATATGTTTTTCGTTTTGAAATAAATAAATAGACATTATATGAAACGCCTTCATTGGGCAGCCAATTAACTGTAAAAAAATAATTATTACTCATTTAGAAAAAAAATATTAAGTTGTAGAAAATTGTCAAGCAGGATTGAATACATCTTAGTCAAGGTCCTTGGTCAATTTTAAATGCTAGAATTATTCTTAGATTATTAAAATAACTAATTGCCTCTCTACGAACTAACATGGAATTGTTTGTAACGCTTTAAGAAGTGGCTGACATGCCCGTCATAAGTTTTAAAAGTTTTACCAATAGCATCATCAATACAACTTATAAATACCCATACTGTGAAGCACTGGAGAATGTGTGTTTCAAACAAATTTGAGATTGTACTTTCATGTAAACTTTTGGCATACAGCGTATAGAGTTTTTGCCTGATTGTGAAGAAACTTTCAGCAAACAACACAGGGTTTATATAATAAGTACATACAGGTTATTTTTACCAAGAAAACCCTTGCGAGCTTTCGTTACATTTAAAATGTTTCGACATTCAACAGAAGACTGAAAAGTTTTTTGTGTATTTAAAAAGTTTATCTGAACAGTAAATAATTGAAAAATTAAGAGTAATGAAAATTCTAAGTCTTTCGTTTACTTTACATGGTAGAATTTTTTAAAAAATTATACAACTTAATCTAAATAAATAAAGCTTGACTATAAACAATTGGCCGCCTGTGTGGTCGAGTCGTCAACGTCTTGGCTTCGGTTACGGAGGTCCCGGGTTCAAGTCCCGGTACGGAAAGTTTTATAAATTGACTTTTCAATCGATTTATGAATTTCTGCTCGAAGGCTTGGATGTTTGTGATGTCTTGAATTTCCCCCTCCCACCCATCCTATCCTATGAACGGGGCGTATCGAGAGCGATTAGCTAACCACTATTCCTGTCCTAGCCCTATCCTTTTATTCCTACTCTCTTTGGTAAAAGAGAGGTTGAGAAACTGAGTAACAAGCAGTTCTCGTAGAAACACATCTGTTGAGATAAACTCCATTAGGAGTCCATATACTCCACATTGGGAGCGAACATGGTTAAAAAAAAAAAACAAAAAAGTGGCTAACATAAACATTGCCTTTCTAAAATATTTATTTATTCATATGACCAAAGGATGTATCTCTAAATACGTTTATTTGTTTGCCTTAACATATAGTAGTGAAATAAGCACAAACACGTATAAGTTTTTTTTTCCACATAAATTTACAATTTACAACATGTAGGGCTTATAAAAAAACCGACTTTGAAAATATCGGTTGACGAATTAAATTTTTTGAGGTTTTACAAATAAAGAGAGTTAAAAAAGAGAGAAAAAAGTTATAAAAAATAAAAAAAAATGTTCATTTCCTTTTATAAAAAAATGTACTCATTATAACATAAATTAAAAAAAAACAGTTGTTTCATTGAAAAATATGTTTGGAACATGAATTTGTTGAAGTAAATAATGATTATGACAGATCTCATACAAAAAAAAAAATGAAATCGTAAAAATAATGTTCCTTTATTAAAGATTCTTTTATTTGAAATTTATTAAAAAAGGAAACCTTATAACTTTAATTTAAATTTTAAAAGTTAAAACATTGAAAAGTTTCCATCAATTTATCACCAAATACACAACTTTATCAAGCCAACTGAAATCTTATATATATATTTTTCGATTTATATACACTTGAAGCTGGAAATGGCACATATGGATATGATATTATTCATACAAAGACATATTATTTATATCAGTAGTGGGATTAAATGATTTACAAAGACGAAATTTAGTTCTTTAAAAAATATTCGCTGTTAAAATGTTTAATTACAAAATGATGATTCACGTTTAAGATGTTAATTGTATATTTAATAATATTTATATCACGTTACTATTATTTTCAGAAGATCGACGGGCAATATTTTTAATTGAGATTTTTTTCCAAAAGATAGTCAGACAGACACGTTGATAGAAAATTACCACTTTATATATTTTTTAATTACAAAGTTGATTGAAAATTTATTAGGAGTTTAAAGCATTTTTTTTATTCAAAAGATTATGTATTCAAAATTTGTCGGAAACCAAATACTTTGTAAGCGAATATAAATTGTTCTCAATAAAATTTAAAGCTTTCAATTAATTATACGCAATTAAAGTAAAGTGTCTGGTTAATATACAAAAGTGTTTGATACAAATCTGATATAAATATAAAGTAGTTTTAAGCGCTAAGTTTTCATTTCAAAATAGCTTTTCACTGTAAGACCGTTCAACTTAAATTTAAGTAACAATCGCGTTTTACACAATAAACTTGTTTTAAATATAATGTGAGACGTAAATTTATTTGTCCGAGGTGTTTAATCTCTGTAAAAGTTTTACCCGGTTGTCTACGGGGGAAAACTTAAATCTTGGCTGTTGACGTTTTGTTGTTCTTCGAAATAAAAGTGCGCTTTTGTCATAATAAAAACTACTTTTCAAATTTCTACAGTCGCTTCCTTTTCATAGCACTTAGTATCACTTACACAAAAAGCTTTCAGGACAAATTGAATGACAAAAGCTTTTTTATAAATTAATACTCTCTACTTTTTCTCAGCAATAACTCAAAACTGGTTAAAAGCTCCCAAATTAAACGTATTAGTTCAAGGCTGACAATAAAAAATTCCTAACTCTAAAATTTACTATCACCTCCAAAGGAATAAAAAAATATTTTTCTTCCGCAGCGAGACATCAACACATTAATATTTTTTCTTTGCGCTTGTTTCTTAAATAAAAGATAAATTATTTGTTATTGACACTTTTAACTTCATCATTGTCAAAACTTGGTGGAATGGCATTACATTAAAACGTTTTGTCTCATTATGTAATTATTTTAATGTTTTTTCAGCAATTGTTTTTTCATTAATCACAATGCTTAAAGCTACTTATAATATACTATGAAAATATCTAATAAAATAAAATGCGTGTAATAATAAAAATAGTACAAAATTGGAATCGAGAAAAATCTAAATAACTACATTTTTAAAATCATAATGTTTTCAAATAAATTTAGAACAATGATACAGTAGTAAAAAGATTTGTCGTGCTACGGCAATAAACTGTCAAAAAGAGATTTACTATAATTTAATCAATAACTTTAGTATTAAGTATTGTTATTTTTATGATCGTTTCGCTTCAGATGATGGTGAAATTAACGGGAAAAATGCTAATAAAAAAGTCAATAAGACGAACGGGTTGGACGCTTAGCAAAACTAATGTAGTCATTTATTTTTATCTATACATTGTCTAACGATCATTCCATGTAATGGTTGCCCGTACAGACTTCTAAAAGACTTGTTTTTCGGACAAAATTGAAAAATGCCTTTTTTTCCTTTAAGCAGGGTCAAGGATTTTTTTTGGCATTTCCGTGAAATATTTATTTTCAGAATGAAATTTCTCGTCACAGATAAAATGTATTATTTCTTACAAGTCCTGAAAACTACGTGCAAATTCAAACGGATAATAGTTGAATTTAATCTGATACATATATAATATCTTTCCACAGTCGATATATGTAAATAAAATTCCACACACATAGTATGATATTTTGTGTAATGTATATATAAGATAAGCATTTTTTTATACATGTCCGCTCCCAATGTAGAGCATATGGCCTCCCAATGGAGGTATCTCAACAGATTTTTTTCTACGAGAACTATTTGTTACTTAATCGCTCAACCTCACTTTTTTCCAAAGTCAGTAAGTAGTAGGAAAAGAAAGATAAGACTAAAACAGGACTAATGGTTAACCAATCATATTGCTACACTCAGTTATTAAAGGACCAGAAGAATGGGAGAAAAGGAAATAATGTGAATTGACATCACAAACACCCATTCTTCGATCACACCTTTGAATTGGATAATTCTCAAATTCACTATGATTTTACCAATAGCCACTAGGCCACAGCAGGTAAAATTAAGATTTAAAAAATGAAAAAAAAACGTATACATAAATGAATGAAAATTAAAACTTAATCTTTTACAACAAATTAATTTAACTAATTTAAAAAGCCATACAAATTGAGCTGTTTCTTAAATGAAAACTAAATGTTTATACTGTTTCAAAGATTTATCTGATTCTTGTGTGATACTTAAAACTAACAAGAGTAGACATTTAACAATGGCAAAGATAAAATATGTCAACTACCGAGTCAATTATTATCTGTAACTGACACTCGAGGTGTATAAATTTGCCTGATTTAAACTAAAGCCATTTTGGTTTATGTTTATTATAAGACATATCTTGTGATAAGCTTCATTAGGTTAATTATTACATCAGTTGAGCTTCAATTTTTTTAAAATTAATTTTAGCTTACTTCTTGTTATAAATTTTATCTTGGTTTACCAACGACTATCCTAACACAATACTGAAACAAAAGAGTGCATTTGATGGTATGACATTACAAAAAAACAGAATTATTACTAATGTGTGTATTATAAGAGTATGGCAAAACAGTTAATAATATTAAACAATTTAGCAATGTCTTCAGTAAATTTCAAACGGAATTTCCCATACCCCCCCAAGATCCATTGTTATTTCCCATTCACACCCTATCCGATCAATTGTTTTACGGAGTTTATATTTTCCGTTCGATAAAAGTGGCCCATGAATTTTCAATGGAAGTGTTCACATAGCATAGTGCTCGAGAAAACAACTTCGCAATCGTTTTTTTATACTTGAATTTGACCCTACAACTATCGAAACATTGTTGTGTGATGTTCAAACAATAAACGTGTTTACATACTAGCACTTAAAGATTTTTCTGAAGTTTGTACTTTATATTTTATTCTATTGCTTTCAATCTTATCGATAATTTTTTGAATAAGATATTGTTACATTAAATGTATTAATCTATTTTTGCCCATTAATTACAAAAAACCGCACATCAGATAAAAGGATTCCCGGTAAATTGCTCGAATGCAATTGCTCGAATGGAAATTGCTCGAATAACAAGATGCTCGAATGACCAATTCCTCGAACGTCAATTGCTCGAATTACAAATTGCTCGAAAATTTTTATAAAAGTTTTATAAAAGCTTAAACATTAATTACTCATTCTTTAAAAAAATATTTATGCAAGTCGGGAAATAAAAACCATAAATCAAAATAAGTCATAATAAAAAAATATTTTTTATTTAAGTTGCCAGTGGTCGAGTGGAAAAGGTCGTTGGTTTTATTTTCGGAAGTCAGGGGCTTGAATCTTTTTAATCAATTATCTTTCAAACTATTCATGGATTTCTGTTTAAAGGCACACATATATGTAATTTCTTGAGAAGCTCTCACCCATTCTTACTAAAAAATGGGCGTAGCGATAGTGATAAGCTAACCGTTTGTTCTGTCTTAGCCTTAGTCTTCTATGTGTTCTGGAAAAATATAGAAACAGTTTGAGTAACTAATTAACAAGCAGTTCTCTTAGAAACACTTCTGTTGAGATAAACTCCATTAAGAGGTCATATGATCCGCATTTGGAGCGAACACGGCTAAAATAAATACTTACGAAAATTATTTTTATATTTCACTCTCTAAACAAGTGTTGCACGAATTCTAGTTAATAATTAGTTCTAATTTAAAAATCCCCAATTTCTACATCGACATCTAACATAACCCATTGCTAATCTTCCAATATATTTTTTTAAATTTAAAGTAGGACTTGAACCTATCATATACATATAAGAAGAGTAACCATTCATTTAAGAAAAAAAGTTTTTTAAAATTTTAATATTCACAAATAATATTTTTTCTTTATGAATATTATTTACTTATTGACGCAGATATAAATTACAAAATAATATTAACCGCCATCTTGGATATTTACTAGATAATTTTTCCAGAAAGTTTCATTTTAATCCAATAATAATTATGCCAGTTACCACCGCTATCACAAACCATCTTCAACTTAATTTTATTCAACACATAAAATTAAATTGATAACATATGTAGTCATTAGGGATTCTGAAATCTCGGGGTTTTCAAAGTCCCGGGACTGGAGGCGTGATAAAGTCAAAGTCTCAGGACATGCCGGGACTCGAGACTTTTATTTCCCCTTCAATAAAATTAAAATTTTATTGCAATTAAATATTTGCATGTATGTATGTATTTATGTATTACATACACTCGGCGCCTTTTGAAAGTACGCACTAGTAAAAATCGCGTTTTTTGAATACAATGTTTAAAAAATATTATTTTTCTTATGTAATGGATGGGTGCAGTGCTAACAGTTATTTTTTTACTAAGAAGAGATGATAACAGTACATGTAATGAAAAAATATCATTGAAGCCGCTGTCAGGAGTAAATTTATGACCGTAACTTCACAATACAGCTTTTAGACTTTTTTTTCCTGTTGAGAGACATTGGTACCTTTGTGAAATAGTGAAAAAAATATTTATAAACACATTATAAATTACAGTCACAATTTCCGGGACATTTTCCAAAAAAGTCCCGGGACTTAAGACAGCAAATATCCAACAAGTCCCGGGACGTCTCGACACAGAATCTCTAGTAGTAATATTTAACACAGAATTATTATTAGGCGTTTATAAGAACTTGATTTATTCAAAATTTACTTGATAGAACTCTATTATAAAAAGTCAAAAATAACTAGTGTATAAATTTTGAATCTTACCTTGTGAGCGAATCAACCCCCAAAGCGACGCTTAGGGCTGCGACAATCATGCAAGCGAGATAGATCCCCGCTATCAGCTGCAGTTTGTGAGGTGACGGTGGCTGAAGGTTTGGGTTCACCTAACGCACATTACAATCACATTAATTTACATGTCATAGCGTACTGTTAAATGTCATTTTCCAAACATTATGAATTCCATGGTATGGAAAAGTTACTAAAAACATTATAAATAACGAAAATATTGGATAAAAACCTTAATTTTGTTATTCATTTGGACCAATCTTTAACATCAAAAGTACGCATAGCTTGTTTCGTAATTTAGTTATAACTTGCTTAATAAAATAAATCTAAGGAAAGATATTTTTGAAACAATTTAAAGTTTTGAAAATACAAAAGACAAATACAAAAATCTTAGACTGTTAAAGAATTGATAAAATAACATTATAGCAAATATATCATAATATTTCTCTACTCAATAATAATTTCTCAAAACTTATCCAAGTAAATTTCTTTTGCTCTAGTTAACAGTTGTCGAGAAATTGGTATAATATTAAGTTTGAAGTTTTCATTGAGTAATTTTTAAGGATAGAAAATAATAAATTAAAAGATTCGTACATAAAACTGTGTTCTATGAATAAATAAAGTTACTTAAACACGTCGTTAAACACTTAGCTGAGCTTTTAAAAGTTGCCAGTAATAATAATAAATAAAATAAATTATCGTTTTATAATATGAGTCTTTTAGATATTTATGAATGCCGAATAATAACAACAGTGGCCTTGTGGTTCATGTTATACGTTTTTCTTCTATAAACCGATGTTATAATAGAAATTTAAAAATATATTGAGTGACTTTATTAATTCTCTTTAAATACTCACATATTAAACATATATTCATTGTCAAGTTTATGTCATATGAATACATTTCATAAAATCAAATTGCTATGACACAATATTTTTATCTTACTTCATTCGTTTCTGCACCGCAAAAATTGGCCCCACATATTTTCTTAATACTTTCGATCTTTAACGAAGTAGAGTTGTCAAATTCCATTCCTAGAGTAGAAGAAATGACTGATGTCCAATTGGTAGTTCCATTAAGTGCTAAGATGGGCAATTCATCGGAGATGGATGACAAAACTGAAACAATAAAAGATAAGTGCCTTGTTAATGCCTTTGCATCAAGGATAACGTCTTAATAAATAATCTCACTTTGCGATGTTTACAGGCGCACAAAAAAGTTTGAACAGTGAAATTGAATACATATCGGAATTGAGTTGCCTAACTGCTTAAATAAAGTATCTTCAAAAAATAAGTCATCAGGTGACTTGAAAAAAAATCTTTTAAGGAATCATATGAGTCATATGATGTTGAATATTTGTTTGTTGAATTACTTGTTCAAGTATCGCAACGTATAGACTAATGTGGATTACTGGGCTTGAATCCCATTAAATACAACTTTATCACCTTATTTTTCAATCGATTTTTGGCTTTATGTTCAAAACTATGGTTGTCAGTGACGTATGAAATTTCCTCATTCGTAATTATTTGAGTTTATCAAATAATTTTGATTTCTTATCATTGTTCTTGTGATTGCGAATTACTATCATCCTATATATGAGTCGTATAGTATCAAAAGTATAACTATCCATTTTTCAAAGTTGCGAGAAAAACACGAAAAACGTATTGTTGGCTTTTTGAGTTTTATCAATTTAAAATCAATTTTAAACATAGCTCATCAACGAGTGCAACTTTAAATATGTTGGGACATCACTTAAAAAAGCTCTGTGATTGGTCGAAGTCCTGATTTACTAAACTGTTCTACTATTGTTTACAACGTCGTGGACAGTTCTGGTTTTGATACTAAGCATCGTTTTCTTTTGCGTTTTTGTACCACATTTATTTGATTTTTAAACATTTTTTTAATTTATAGCCATACACTATAACCAGCACAATAATGTGACAGCATTACTTTAATTAAGACATATATGGGATCGTTCTGCTTTTGATACCAGACGACTCATATATATTTTAAATCTTCTATGTAAAATTTTCGGAATAATATCAACCCGTTAAAATAATATTAGAGATGTATAAATAATTGATATGTGTACATAAATGATCACCATATTAAGTTTTCTGTTAAAAGTTGAGATCTAACATATGTGTTTGTGATGTCTCTTCTCTGAGAGTTGATATGGAGTGATCTATGAATTTTTCATCGAGTTTATGTTGTATGATTTTTCAATGAAAATTTATTTGGCGCATTTGCATTAGATGTAAACCGCAACAAAAAAATAATATACTATTGGTACTAATATTAATATAAATGTTTAAATTGTGCCAGATTTTTTTTCAAGTTTCTATCTTAATATTTCATTTTTATATAATCAAAAAAAAAGTATTTCCATAATATTCGTTCACATAAATCATAATTGACATACAACCTAATTAGAAAAAAAGATATAAACATTCAACTATCATATTTTTCCCGTTATTGTTAGGTATCTTGTAAGACTACATGGCATTTTAAAATGTATCTATGATACCAATAGGAAAAGGCATAAATGATGTTTTATTATTGTATTAATGAGTGAGAAAAAGTCAAATAGCAAGGATAATGAAATAATAGCAGTCTTAACGACCATGTAATTAATTATGTATAACTACTTTTAATGACATCAATAAAATTTTATTTTAATTGAATGAAAACTATTATTTAGTAGTTGAATCAAAAATTTTACAATATTTAATATTTTCAAGACTAGTTTGGATAAACAGTTAAAACATACTTACTAGATAAATGTATCTGGCTGTAATAATAAATAAAAAAATTGTTTCTTACGTTTTTAACAAATGAACTAAATTAACCATAATGTATTCATTTTATTAAAAAATGAGCTTAAAGTTAATGATTCGATAATACCTGACGTCTTAGCATATTAGTTTAATGCCAAAAAAATAATGGTAAATACATTTTATAACATAGTACTCTTTTTTCATTCATTAATTTGAAACATTATATTGTCTAATTCATACCGATACTCTTTTCGTATTTTGAATAAATAATCATGTGTAGACTAATTAATTAATTAATAAATTAATTAATTAACCTGCATTGTTATTTGGAATTTAGAAAATTATAGGTCAGAAAAAGAATAGCATGTCGCGAAGCAAATTTTGTAATCGTTGTAAAATTTTATGAAAGTTCATTTATTTTATTTTTGACAGTCACTGTTATTTCAAATTAATACACTGTTATTTCAAATTAATTATAAATGATATTTTACATTTTTAGCCTGCGTGGAAATACAGCGAATAATTTTTAAAGGTTTTTTAAATTCTACTCTTTCCTTTTGGCTTTGCAGTGGAAACTTAAGATGGCAAAAATAAGTTTCGAAGCCATTTAAGTACATTTTACTATCCAACATTTTTTTGTCAAGTATATTTAAGTCATGTATTCATTTTGCGAAAGATTTTTGAATACATTTTCCACTTCGGAAGAAATGTATCAAAAAAGCCCTACGAATAATTTATGTTTTTCTCAAAAACTTCACCGAATCCACAAATGAAGAGCTTAAAATTTGTAATGGCCTTTTCCGCTACATGGTATATTTCGAGTGTTCCAGTACATTTTTTTTTGTGCAAGTATCTACATATTTTGATTGAAATTATTTATGTAACCCAAAATACATACATTTTTAACTAGTAATATTCGCAAATAAACAAGTTGAAGTATTTTTAATTGGAATTAGTTTATATTATAAATATTTTTGACATAACAAAATATAATAAATTTGTAAAGGCTCTTATAAAATGTCGGTGATTCATTGGATACAGAAAAAATACAAAGAAGTACAAAAATGTTAAGTCTAAAAAAATCAATATTTATAAAAGAATGACGTTCCATGTCGTTGTATTTGATATCAAATAATACTATTGATTGTTAAGGCATTAAAAACAAAATTCATTAAAGGTTAGGAAATTTTTAAATGAATTTTGTTTAACACGGGATGCAAAATATTATCGATAGATATTTCAGTATCCTACTCTAGTCAGAAATATTAACAGATATTTTGTTCGTTTATATTCATTAGATAAGTAAATGAAAGTAATATTTAATAAATTAAACTTTTATATCTATCTTTTTTAGTTTAATTTTAATCTAATGAATAATTATCGTTAATCTTGGTTATTTGTATAAAAATATAAAAAATACTTTAAAAACAAATCTTTTTAATAAGTAGTAATTGCAAGGTCAAACATATATCGATCCTATAGTTAGTGATTAACGGATTAGGTGCTCTTGCATATCTTGCGACGTCACAAATTCCGATTTTTATTATTTTAATTATTGATCCATGAATTTTGTTTCCACGAGCATATAAATCTATAATGTTATAAATTATTCTCGCACACATTTAATTCGATCAAAAAATATAGTAATATAAAACTTATTTTTAAGAAACTGAAAAACAACCAGTTTCAGTGAAAAACAATCCGCTTAGATTTTCTATAAGAAGAATATAATATACTCTTTTTTAAGGAAGGAGTGGTAAATAATATTATGTTTGTATATAAATCGATAATCGTCTTCCGAATAGCTTATTTTAGTAGATTTGTTTAAAAAATACAATATTTTACTAAACATACACAGAGACTTTGTATTTTGTTATTTTAGATGACGATAATATCGTAATATTGAAAAAGTAAAACTTTTGATTTTGTTTTCCATTTCCGATATTGATTCGTTTTATTTCCATCATCTCTTTTTTTTACGATTTCAGACAGTTTTTATTGTTTGCCATTTTCTTTCGAAGGACATGAAAAACGTTTCAAGTCTATCACGAAAATTATCTTATAGGCTAGCTATGTCGTAGCCCGCCCCTGACAATCTATTTGTATGTATCGCCGTACGCAGTTTGGAGAGGAATTTACGAAAATCGTTAAAGTTTTAGTAAAGTATAAATATTTTCGTTTTTGCCGTTAGAGGCTGAATGGAGCTTTCAGGAAATTGAGTTTCATGCGGTTGGGTTAAAGATGAGAACCCACAGCTTTATTAAAGCGACAAAACTGACTGCAATAGGCTGAAACCAAATGACGTGGGTAATTGAATTTTTGGTTAAACGTATCATTATAACATAAAGTGTTATCATTCATATAATTTATTAAACTAATGTTGACATTGAATTTTATCGCAGCTTTAAAACATACATTTTTCTTGTATATCGATTTGTGTTCATAAGTCACGGAATTTTGTTATATTTTCACCTTTTGGCACACACAATTAAGTCCTAAGAAATCTTGATAGTTCATTAAAATGAATAAATGGGTCTGCCGTACAAATTATGTTTTATTAAATTTATGTAGGCATTTACTGCTTTGCTGTACTACCTGTACTCTAAAGTTTGAAAAGGGTTCACATTGAGAGAACCCATATGCAATTAAAAAATAATTAACCTGAAGTTTATTTAACAAATTACCAATTCAATTTGCTTCTGATAGTAGTGAAATAAGTGTTTTAGGTACGCAAAGCGATCTTTGTAACAAAACAATTTAACACGTTTACTGGATAAATTATTTTTTCACAGTAAAATCATTTTTTTGAATGCTTATAAAGCATAACTTTCTTGCATCATTGATACTGAGTTGTTAGTAATAGTTTTTAAATTTTAAGGTATAACTTTTTTTTAATCCTTGCCTCTGATTTAAGTCAAGCGCTCAATTTTTAAACGGCTTAAAAAATGTAAGTATTGATTATTCTCTCTTTTTCAAAGAGAGTAGTAAGGAAATAAGGATAAGGCTAAAACAGGACTAGTGGTCAACTAACTGCTCTCGCTACGCCCAGTTATTAAAAGATCGGAAGGGTGAAAGGGGAAGAATTTTCAGAAGAATCACAAATACCCATGTCTTCAAACAGAAATCGATAAATCGACCGAAAAAATGCTTTACATACTGGGATTCGAACCTATGAGATCCGACACGTAAACCAACAACGCTAACCGCTGCGCCATAGGACCCAATTTCATTTTAATAATTCTCAGTTAGTAGATACATATTAAAATTTTATCGCATAACCGTTTGAATACCGCGCAAATAAATCATTAATATGTCCCAGAGATACTGCGTGTTTTTGAGAAAAATAATGTTGCCTAATATACACTCGAATTCGATATTTTAAAAACCGTTATTGACTCTGTATAGATGGCACTACACATATTTATTAAAATATTTCTTATATTCTATTAGAATACCAAGTATTTGATGTCTTGTACATCCATGTTTGCTTGCATATGTTCCGGACACCTGTGTCCGCTTGGTATTCAAGTGGTGAAGTATTGTTCGAAAGAGTCAATTATGTTATATGAGAACTATGTGCAGTTTTTTTTCATACTTAATAAGATGATTTGCCAATTCCAAGCCTCAACGGTTGTTTAATAGTTTTCTAAGAAACCATACGGTTAGGTTAGGTTGGGTTAGGTTTTTTTGGTTAAATTGGGAAATGGTGGTGTAAGCCAAGTGGTGAGTACTAGTAACAGTGAATCACGTGGTCATAATATCCACATAAGACGTGGATTTGTCCGAAGATAATGAAAAAGAAAAGTGCAATTTAAAAAATAAACGAGATTCATTGTCTTTTTAAAATGTATAAACATCGTAGTCAAACTCTAGCGTGGAGTACAGCTATATAATTAGAATGCAAACATGCATGAATTTATTGAAACAGCTTCAGATTCGCTTGTAAATAACTGTTATTGGAAATCAAACATTACTTCTCGGTAATTAAACCATTTTGTCAATGGTTTAGTCACATTGGACGCTTCGAATTGACTTTGATTTATTCAACAGCATACAATTTGTTCAGTTACATAGCCAGGGATAATAAACATATATGTATCATAGAAGAACAATACAAACTTTTGTCTGGTAATTTAAAAGCTAAGCTAAAAGTGGTTTGTAGTTATAACATTTATAAAGTTAAATCGTTTAAAATATATTGGGTAAATAATTAATAGTTCTGTGGATAGCCCAATTTGTGGTTTAAATACTTACCATCAAATTTGATAGCTGGTTTTGTCATGCTGGTAACTTAAAAACTAACCATTTTTATATCTGATTAAGAAATAGTTTTTTTTTTCTAAAATATGTGTTAAATTAAATCTCTACCAACATAGTAACTTCAACTGAATAATTGTCATTTTTTTGTACTAAAAATGGCCTTAAAAATAATATACAAAAAACAGATTTAGTATTAAAAAAATTCAATATATAGTTGGTGATTCACGTCATCACCAAAATCTATCCAAGTTTGATTCACCGATCGATAGAAAATTGATTTATCAATTTGTATGTATTTTCAGGATTTTGAAGTATAAAGTAAAATACTATTCTTGATGTATTGTCTGAATATTCTAAGCCATTGTAGACTAGCTTATAAATTTAAACTTTGTTTATTAAATTGGTAATATTTATCAGTGAATGACAGTAGAGTATTTTTCACGTTAAAATTTTGTACGACCTTTAAAAAAAGAAAGTCAAACGTTTTGTAAGAAATCGGCATAGTAAAATACAATATTTAAATAAACAATTGTAGACTATTTTGCGATGAGAGACGTAGCTTAAAAGAGAATAGTGTTGATTTTAACATGTAAAATGAATTAAAAAATCTCTTTTGCAAGAAAGAATTGAATTACCATTAGATAAAGAAAACTTCAACATTTAAGTTTAAACAACGTTAGACGTTGTCAACGTGCTATGAATAATAATTGTACAATAAAAAGAGCATTTAAATAACGTCGTTAATGTTAAATACCGTTATTTCAGGGCCATTATTTTGGAAAATACCTTTGTCTGCGATGATATATGTAAAACTAGCACTGAAATGAGCGCGTCTATTCGAAAGTATTCAAATATGTGATTAGACCCTTTTATTACCTGTCATGTTTAAATTGTTTCACAATAAACACGTCAAAAATAATAATTCAAAATTTAAACATTTGCGATTTATAACTTTTAATGGTAGAACTCGAATAAATATAATTAAATTTTATTTATAAATATTATGGCCAAAAATAAAATACTTATTTGTAATAACTCCACTTTTTATATATTTTATGTGATCATTACCAGTTTCACCCAAGACATGTATAATTTAATTGATAATGCTCGTTATGAGTAAAACAGATCCTGATTATATTTATTAAATAAAAATGGTATTTAGTAAAAATGAGTATTTTTTTTAAAATATAATGTCTTTCAATCAAGTATTAACAGTAAACACCCAAAACGTGATCAAAATTTTCTCATAAATAATAACTCTGTACTATAAAATACACAGAATAAATAATCTTCTGTAATATTGAGTCGTTGATTCAATAAGGTAAAGAAAATACCGAAGCTTCTATCAAAGTAACACTTTTAATATTTATTGAAAAAAACTATAAGATATATTTCTTCGATATTTTTTTTCAATACCGTTAACTGTGTATTAGAGATAGGAAACCAGTGACCATTTAAAGCGGTAAAATTTAATTTATGGAACAAAAGAACACTGTAAAGAAAAAGCATTTGAATTACTATATAATCATCTCTTTCGAATAAACAAATCTTCCTTTAATACACGGGTTCCCAACCTGGTGGTCGCGGAGGGTTTTCTGGGGGGTCGCCAACTTTTTTCAATTTCGGAGTTGAACAACAAAGTATAGCAAATCAAGGATTTCAAATTCCTCGGGGGAGGGGGGGGTCACCTAGTCACATGGCTTTTATAAAAAGGGGTCGCCACCGAAAAAGGTTGGAAAGCTATGTTTTAATAGCTACTTTCTCAAGTATTCTTAAATTACGTAGACTTATAAAAAGGCCGAGATATTTTATGAACTATGTATGTTTTCTCTTTATCGTAAATTTTTTTTTTTCTAGCGTCAAATACAATATAAAATTTATTTAATAATTTATGATATAATGAATTTAAATGAGCATGTTGTTCGCACACGAGATATTGCAGTAAAACATCGATTTTTTTACAATTATTCGTATTTTTTTTTACACTGAAAATGAAAGATAGATTGAAAATTATCAGGATCGTCAAATAATCCACCTAAGTGTAAAAGCATGTCGTATTCTAAGAAATCTATAGAAATTTAAGTTTGTGAAACTTAGAAGAGTTTCGTTCAATATAGCAGCATCGAAATATAATTATATAAAGCACGTTATCAAAGAATTCAATGTCAAACTTTGCTAATGTTTTATGAAATTATATATTCGTGTTTTTTTAGTGTATTTATTCAATAAAAGTTTACAATTATCAAAAGTTGAAACGGTTTTTATTTTGTACGCATAAGAGCCTCCAATCCCGGGATTTGGTCCAATTTTGTGATCCCGGAATCCCGGAATTGTGATAGTAGTAATACCGGTATTTTAGGATTGAGAAAATTTGAAAAAAAATGATAAGAATGTCCCAAATTCGTGAGTTTTTGGATTCAAAAATTCTGGGAAGAGCTAAAAAAAAAGATCTCGCGTTTTCTCGGTTTTTGAAATTGAATACAATTTTTTGAAAAATCCCAGGATTTCAAAATTGCCGACTAAAAATTTCTCAATCCTGAATTTAAACACGATTTTATGGTGAAACTAAAATCCTGGAATCACGGGATCACAAAAAAGTCCCTAGTACGCATCAATTTTTTTTTGTCATTCAAGGTAACAAACTTTGTTTTACTATTCGTCTTTGTAAGCTCTTCAAATTAGCGGATAAGGTCAAACTGACAATTTAAAATGTATTTAGAAATCAAGTACATTGGTGTATTTAAAAGACAGATGATATTGAAATATGAAATTTAATTTAATAACTTAAAAGCAATGTATATTTTAACGTACGCCATTTTCTCGATTTGAATGCATTGCAGTGATATTAAGTTTATAAATTCATAAAATTTATAGTTAAGTCCATTAAAATTTAATCAGAAAATCTATGTTATCTTGCAAAATATTGTTAAGGTTTATGTCGAGATATGTCGTAACTTTTAGATTGGTTTGTCTGCCGCGTCAAATTTAACTTACAGCATTCTGATGAAATACTAACAAATCTGTATTATAGATTCGAAGCATAAACTAAAGTTAGAAATTTTTTACAACTATTTTCATTTCATTTAGTTGAAGTACTACAACGCGCAAAATATGTTAACTACATCATAGTGTATAATTTTAATAAATATTTTACTCTGTTTTTCTACAGTCGCTATTGTGTTGAAAAGAGTTACGATGAACGAAGTTAAGTTAAATGCTTTCGGTTTTGAAACAAAAAAACTGAATAATTCCGTAACATTTTCGTGTGGCTACGCTTTGCTGTCTTCGCGTACTTAATATTATACCTTTTTCATCTTCCGAAGTCTCTATGCGGTGTGATTTTATTTTCCAGCATCTTTTCCTGTCGATTTTTTTATCGTCTCGTTTATTTCGAGTCTTGAATTATTCCCAGTCGATTGAACACAGGAAGCTGTATTATAGAAAATGTTAAAAAAGTAGAAAAAATGCATAGAGCGAGAACTTTTTTCAAAAAGACTATCTATTGATGATAAGTGTAAAATAAGAGTTGAATTTTTTCTAAGTTTGTCGTTAATGAAGCGATTGTATTAAATTTGACTTATTTTTACGGACTTGCAAAATTATACAATTCAAACAATTTCATAATAATAACATAAATTTCATTTGAAGTATGTGTAGTTAGCGAGATTCAAAATTATATTTATCTTATTATCAAAAGTGTAAATAAAAAATGATAAATTAATTTTTACAATATTATCTATTTTTTTTCGTATCTACTTCATCATCAGAATTTTATAAAAAAATGATGTGGAATTTTTTTTCTAACTACACAAAGTTTATTAAAATTGTTCGATAATTATTTCAGCATGTAAAATAGTGTCAGATATATGCTGTCATATAAAATATCGATAATTTGATCTGAAAAATGATTAGGCTATTATTTAAACTGTAACAATCGTCATTTTTAAAACCATATTTAGCCATACCACTATTTAGGGTTAACAATCCCGGGATCTCGTCCAATTTTGTGATCTGGAAATCGCAGGATTGTGATAACACTAATTCGAGAATTTTGGGACTTGGAATAATTCCTGAATTCATAGGTTTTCGAAATGAGACAGCGAGCCAAAAATAAATTTCTCACATTTTCTCTCTCTGTAAATCTCAATAATATCTCTCTGGAATCTGTAAATTGCCAGGTTTTTAATACCTGCCAGCGAGCTAAAAACAAAGCTCACACGAAATTGTCTGAGATTGGATGCCTTAAAACTATTCACTGGTACTCAGAGATATTGTTGCTGATTTCGATTATTAAAATTGTTATTTACTGTTTAATTTGACAGCCAAGGATTTGCATCACGAATGAAAATTATTATTGTTGTAAGAATTCTATCCAAATATATTTTTTTGTTTCCACCTTGTTCAATGAAATTATATGGAAATAGTTTAGAGAGAACCATTACCAAAAAACTTTTTATCTCCTCAACTTATCTTGTATAATCCTCTTTGATAACGGAGAAAAAAAATCTGAATTTTCGTTACCATATTACCTATTTGTGATACTAAAAAGTTTCCTTTTCAAATGATTAAGATTAATACACGATAAGCCTAATTAGTAAGTTTGTTTTAAACTTAAAAGTTCGCTTCTGTTTTTTTTGGTTGAAAAGTTTGAATGCTTAAAATACACCTGCAACCATAACGTTTATAATATTATATAAGTTTATATGTATAGACGATCGTAGAAATTAAAACGACATGATCAGTAATAATATTTGTAAGAACTCATATATAAATCAAAGAATTTTCATTTTAGATTGTAAATACTCTTTTATTGTACATTTTAAATATGTTTATACCATACACTATATCGAAAAAGCTTCGTTGAAATTAATTTCATAGGTGAGCACTATCTTTTTGGTTTCTACAACTTTCATATTATATACATATATATAATTTTTAACACATTTCCGTTAATTATACATAGCATATGAGCTCTTAATACATTTTTTCTCAATATGTGTTTATATACGAGAACTGCTTGTGATTCAGTTGCTTAATCTCTCTTAATCAAAATAAAGATATTTTTCATAGATTAATTCGAATGGGTAAAAAATACTTAATACATTTAATTCTATGATTGATTGCTAAATTTTACAGTTGAATATATTTTACAATCATGCATTTGCCATAAAAGTAAAAAACAAATACACTACAAACAAAACGTCTAAAATATTTTGTATGAAAAGTTCTATATTAAATTAATATTCAACCTGCGTATCAGCTTAAAGAAACCTTTACAATTTTATTCTTTTTGAAATGTATTCCATGATATTTTATTCATAAATTTAAAACCAAGAAAGCATTTCTGAGAATTCAGACAACAGTGACATACTTTCATAAAATAATTTTACTCGAGTTACGGAATCTGGAACTCATTTAGGTAAGCAAACACGTTGTGTTATATTACCTTTCAGAATGGACTTAAATAAGCTATATTAAAACGTATTTTTATAAATATTATTATCAAATATATTTTGATTTAAAATAGTTTTGCAGAAGCAAAATTAATAATTTAGATCAGGAATAGCACTCAATATATATGTCATGAGTATAGCACTTATGACATAAATAATTATGTGATTAAAATAGTTGGAGCTTATGAAAAGTTTTCTAATTAGCAGAAATAAGGTCTATGCTTCACAAAACGTAAAAGTCTACGTTATAGCCAGCTTGTGCTTGTGGTGAAATCATTGCTCCTAATACAGTTATAGGATTGAAAAGAGCTCAAACTAAACCAAGCGGATAGTGACACAAATCAGTGAAAGATGAACGAAGTCTTTTCCAGTTATGTGATAAATATGTAGGAGAAGGGAACACAAATTGAAAAAAAATATTAACTTTTTGATAGACTTCAACAAAACATATTAGTTTTACAAATTAAACATTACTTGCCGAACGAAACCAGTTCTGCTTGAGTAACAATATTATTATATAAAAAAGATGTTTTGTTTACCTATTTACATATCAGGAAATAAATATTTGATCCAAGTATGTAAATTACTTGGCATTTTAGATGAAAAGACTTCGTTTTTCATTTAAAAAACTGTTCTAACGCTTATACAACATTAGAAATTGTATTAACCTTTTGGGTGCCGTAGAAAAAAGTACGTTTGTACCTACGACGCCGGATATAATTTGCGATTATTAATTTAATTAGTTATTGACGAGAAAACTCGTCTCTGGAGTATCGAACACGACAAATTTGACCAGATATCTGGTCTGTAGCAGCCATTCTGTTAGGGCATAGGTTCCCAACCTTTTTAGGGTGGCGACCCCTTTTTATAAAAGCCATGTGATTAGCGACACCCCCGAGGAATTTGAAATCCTCGATTTGCTATATCTCCAAAATCTAAAAAAGTTGGCGACCCCCAGGATGGGAACCCGTGTGTGTGGTTGAATGTTTTTTGTTTTACTTTTTTATACCGTTTTTTTATATTTTATAATAGCTTCACATTATTATTTAACCTTTTTAACCGATTTATTATTATAAAATTTTGATTCAATTAACGGAAATTACTTTCTGTTTTAGTTAATTATTTGTAAACAATTAATATTTTTACTATACCTGCAGAGGATATGAGGTTTCCCCAAACTTGAGCCATTTGGTAAAAGAAGTAGAAGAATCCAAAAAATCTTGTCACCAGCATATCTGAAGCCTGCCCTGTTATCTCTGAATAAGCATCTGCTACCTGAAATAAAATGCAAATTACATTTTTTTTCAAAATATCAAAAATATCAAATCAAACAGACTCTATGTGTACTTATGTAAATCCAAAAATTCTGTAAATACGAACGAAATGTGCTTTGATCTCTTTCATTGGAAAAAAAACATAGGGAAACATCTCAATTAAAGAAAATTGAGAAAAAACAGAAACAGGAGTAGGTATAATATTCACGCACTTAATTGATTGGTTAAAAATGTTTGATACAAAAATAAATATGTACATCAACAGATGCAAAATTAAGAGCTATTTATACGTATATTGGAAACTCTTAATTGGTCGGTAATCAATTACTCAATGAATGATTATTTCCTTTAAAATAATCATGTATTTGTCATATAATTATATAAAAAAATCGGTAAAAACAATGATAGCTCAATTATTTGTATGTTGGTTAGGTTAAAAAATCTTTAATTTATGTATTATTTCATTTAAATACATCTTATAAAGCAGCTGACCACACACATTTTTCTTTATAATCTAGATACGATATAAGCACAAAATTAATTTGTGAATTTACGGTCTTGTCATATTAAAAAGTAATTACTTTAGAATAAAGCTAAACTTGGTTACATTTTAAACCAATCGCTTAAGAATACGACTGTATTGCCAATAAGTTTGATGATACTATAAACAAACATACAACTGTTGAGATGTTTTCATACTGAAATATGGACTTTTGTGTGTTTTAATTTGTAAAGTTTTATCGGTTAATTTAGTTTTTAACTAGTATAATGATTTTATGCAAAGAGCGATTAAGAGTTTTTAAATATATAACATATTATAACACATAACAATATATTATATGAAATGAGGAATCAGATACAAAACTTCTTTCCCAAAAGCGTTTATTCACATTGAACTTATTTCATCAAACGTATAACATTTATTGTATTAAGATGTGAATCATTAAAATCTACTTTATGTTTGTTCCAGTTACACGAAGATGCAGCATGAGATAGCGGAGGTCAATTCATAAATAAATGCTAGTTGAAGAAGGGTTTGCAAAAAACCCGATTTTTTTGCTAGTTTGTTGGTTTCTGTTGAACTACATTTTCAGTATCCAAAACAACTTATAAATACAGTGAAGTTGAACGATTATTTCTATTATTTTAATTTTTGCAAACAAATCATGCTGATAGATGTCGCTAAAAGTTTGTTGGCATTGACGGATGTAAATGATCGTTGAGATTACAAATACACTATTATTTATGCGCATTTATTATTATAATTAAATACAATAAATAATCCAGATTATGTAAAATGAGAAGAGGAACGTTGAAAATAAGTTGATAAAACAACCTTTAAGAGTTTTTATTCAAAGTTGCATGATGTTTTTACTATACCCGACTATTTCATCTTCTACGATTAAACAGTTTTCAACATTGTATTATAAAAATTTATTACTTTTTTACCAGACTATTTCACCCTTGAATATGGTGTCGGAGTTGATGCATTTTTTTTTCCATGTCTGCTCCCAATGCGGAAGATCTCAACAGAAATTTTGTTCTACGAAAACTGTTTGTTACTCAGTCGCTCAACCTCTCTTTTATAAATAAAGTAGTAAGGATATAAGGATAAGACCAGAAAAAAACTAATGGTACGCTAATTGCTCTTATTATTATCGCAGTTATTGAAGGATCGGAATGGTGGGAGGAAATTTTTCGACACCAAAAACACTTATGCCTTCGAACAGAAATCGGTAAATCGATTGAAAAAATGCTATTCGTATTAAGACTCGAGCCCGTGAGATCCGGCACGGAAGTTAACCGCTGCGCCATAGGGTCCGACTCGCTGAATATTACTTTTCCAAAAGGAGTAGTAGGGATTCAAGGATATAGCTAGGACAGAACTAGCTAACCACTTTCGTTATGCCCAGTTATTGAAGGATCGGAATGGTGGGAGGAAATTTATGCAATAAAAGTCATTATTTGTTATAAATATTTATACAAACAATATTACAATGTAGCGGTCAGATATTTTAAGAAAAACTAAAGTGCTTCTGTTTTGTTTTACAGTGTAACTGCTAAAATTGGCAGAATATTTTTTTATCAACCATGTCAAGCATATGGATTACTTGAGAAGCATCTAAACAAAGCACACCAGAATTTTACGATCACTGGTCACTCAACTTCGCTTTTACTGAAACGGCAAGGACACCTAACCACACTTTTTACTTCTGGTTTTATGGATCAAATGCATGCAAGGAAACGTAAACAACATAAACGTCTTTTCATTTGAACACAAGACTATAAACTAGAAAGAATAAAGTGTTCTTACAGAGACTCTAGCCTGTAGCTACTGCAACAAAGGTATCCAATCCCGAAGCCATTTTCCAATCCCGGGATTTCGGGATTGATTAATTTTCAGTTCCGTGATTGGGATTAGCTCACCGAGGAATTTCTAACCCTCAATTCCCTATACTTTTTCCTCAGATTATCTCTAAACCTCGTTTTATTTTTAGCTCACCGAAGAATTTGAAATCCTTAATTTGGTATACTTTTTCCTCGGATTGTCACAGAAACTCGTTTTTTTTTTATCTCACCGAGGAATTTGAAATCCCCAATTTGGTTTACTTTTCCCCAGATTGTCACAGATCCACAATTTGCCAATTTCGTGTCAATTTTAGGGATTTCTTCAAATTTCTCAATCCCGAAATCCCGGGATCGCGACCATGTCAATCTCGGAATTTCGGGATCAGAAAACTGAACAGGATTGGATGCCCTAACTGCAACCGAATGTAACAAACGCTTACGGTCACTCGGTTAGTAAAGTATGTTTAAAAAATGTAATTTTGAAAAGAGTTTAATTATTTTTTAGTTTCATTGCTTGACCATTGAATACTCTGCAATAAAGTTGTTTAAGATATTAATTATTTAAATTTCCTTACCTTGAAATGTTGGCATTTGCATAAAAACTACGGGCAATAACGAAGCTAGGGTAAACAGAAAAGCTTAATAATAATCAGTACGCTTAAGAGAGTGGAGGGAGGGAACATAAAAAGAATTTCCGTAGGTACCGACCGTGAAAACGTGCTAAGAATATAAACAGCTTCTGCATAAGCGCCAGCAAAGTCAGTGTTTTACGGGAAAAGATTAAATATTATGTGTGAGCCAAATGCTAAAGGAAATATTTTAATATTGGAAACGTGTAGTTTGATTTGATTTTTATGTCACGTTATACAAAATTATTTCTTTACAATTTGAAATATTGTACAATATTTCGATTTTTATTACTTAAAACGATTTTCAAATAAAGTGTGTTTCGTGTACCTATGTAATTATTTATTTTATTTTCAATAATTTTCACTTATATAGCTTAGAGCAGTGTTCTTCAACCTTTTTATATCCGTGGACATGTAAAAATGAAAACATATTTAGCAGACCGGCGTCAATCAGATACACATATTAACACACAGCCGGTTCTCGGCTTATAACTATTTGGACTAACAATGGATTATAAATTAATAAAAATATTTTTCTTTAGTTTGTTTCAAATATTTTATAAAATAATATTTGGCCACGGGTGAACCAAATATGAATGTCATAAATCAAGGGTCGGAAACCAGCGGCCTGCGAGGCGTCGTTGTGTGGCCCACAAGGTTCTCGCCGCATATATTTATCAACACATGTCATTACAGTGTAATGACATGTGACCCAAGTGTGGTCCGCACTAATCCCCACGTAAATTGGCACTTTTGCAACAAAAGGTTGCCGACCCTTGTCATACATAATTGAGCGTATTAATGGATAAATATATTTAATTTTAATGCCGTCTTTTGGATTTTATTTTTTAAGGCCTTAATTATTTTTGGTACAAAAGAGTCGAAAAATTTTCGAAACACAAAAGCTGTCGCGGACCTGCAATAAACTCTTGCAAACCGGTGCCGGTCCGTTGAACATAGGTTGAAGAGCAATGACGTAGGGCATAAAGATTTTTTTAGAGAGTTTTTTTATTAGACTTAAAACAAGATAAGTTGAAGTATATTCATTTGTTTTACTTGATCGTCATTGTGTATAAAAAGCAAAATGATTTTTACATGATGAGTGGAACATAAAGATTTCTAGCAGAATCAATTAATTCATATAAAAACTGATTTGTATACTATATTAGCTGAAGGATGGCAAGTAGTAAAACATCGCGTTTTTGCTTTGAACAAGGAAGATTATTTAATAAATCGTTTCATTGATACTCATGTATCTGAAAAAAAATATTTGAATAGCTCGGTAAAATAAAAGTCTACGAACTTTCAACATTAAACTACAAAGATTTTTTTTTTTTTTAATTTAAATGAAAACAAAATTAGTTCCTTCAAACAAAATTTATCGTAAAAAGTGTTTTTTTTAATTCACAAAAGTTTTATCTTTAAATTTTATATCATTTTCTTGTTTAAATTTATTTCAGTTGGTATATCCATCTCCATAGTAAGAAGGTAACATTAATTTTAATCTTTTTATACATCAGATCATTGGTAAAAATTGAATAGTATATTTGTATATAAAATTCTTAGTATCACCTTGAAAGATTCTGTAAATATATATTTTAATACTGTTAACAAATACGTATAAATATATTCTATGGAATAAATATCCTTGTGGCTTGTGAATTCATGAGTTCCACATTAAAGAATAAAGAAATTTCTTAGTATTCAAAGGTAGGTATCTAATGTTCTTTGGTAAAATCATTAAGAAAAAGTTTTTCAAAATTAATTATGTTATCTGTTAGAAACGAAAAACTTTTTTGTTTGTTTTAAAAGTCGTAAAATATAATAATAAGTTAAAAAAAGTTCAGAAGAAATAATAAATAAAACACGACAATAAAAACTTTTTCCTAAGAAGTGTTAGTATATTTTCAAATTAATTCAACGATAAAAACATGTTTCAAAAGTTATGAGAGAGCGCTGTTTTCAATAAGTACGACGACAAAAGGAAACTTTTCAACTAGAGATTTCCACAAATAATAAATACTCGATACAAATGAGAGTCACATTATTCAATGGCATATTAAAATAAATATTTGTTATATTGCAGCATAAAAGTTAACGACTGTGTATTTAGTTATTATACTTTACGAAAAATGGCGTCATGTGTGATAGCGGGGGTGTAATTTTATGCTTTAAAATCAGCATTAGTTGCCTGTGAATAATCCCTTTACAGTGTTTTGTATTATGCCTAACAATGCAACTGTGATGAATACGGGTTGTATGCAATCTAAAATGCACGCAACTATGTTTACGCATAATTTAACAACGGAATTACACTTGTTAATAGAAATTTAACAATGTGTACGTTTGGGTGAATTTGAATTAATAATTTACTAATTACATTAGAAATTATCAAATATGAAATCGTCTTTTTTGACACGAAAGTTGTAAAACACTATAAAATATTTTACTTTTTCAATACTAAAAAAACTAGGTGACTTAATTTTTAATATTGTTTCATATTTAATTCTACAAAATATTTTTTTTAAACATTTTTTAATAGTTACTCATTGTACAGAACACAACGGCTTTCACCATCGTCAGAACTCTGACGATGGTGAAAGCCGAAATAGCTATAAACATGTAACATATAAATAACTGTAGAACTGAAATACCTTGATATTTTTACCTTATTAAAATGGAGTTCTACCAAGTAAATGCCAAATCAATAAATAAACAAATTCTAGTTGTTGTTTTAAGGTGGCGATATAATTGGTAAGCATCTTAATACTAAAATTATCTATTCCCAATGATGAGCTTCGAACATAATAACAAAACACTGATGTGTGAAAATGTATTTTTATTATCTTGCGGTCAGTAATAGTATTTTTTTTTAAAACTTACTATAAGTAAGCCAAAAATCTAAGAATAGTATATTTATATACTTAAATTGAAATCAAAATTTTAAAAGAAAGATATAAATGGAAACAGTTTAAAATTCAGAAATTTAAATTTCTAATATTTTGACACCGATTTTCATGCACATATAATCAATTTAAGTTTTTTAAAGAAAGAAATCATCGTCAAAAACATGTATTTAAATTATGACATACAGGGGAAAAATGAGGTTATGCTGAAACCATTTTAAAAGCAATACCGATAAATGTCGTTTTTAAAATTGGAGCCAAAGCACAGTGCACCCGTTTTATATGAAAATCATATTAGGCTTATGTATGGCAGGGGCGTATGAGGAAAACGTGCTAACTTGACGAAGTACAGATGAAAACAGACCGCAAAATTTTTCAGCGATCCTTTCGCTGATGTCTTATCTCTGAAACGGCAAAGTAACCATATAAAAAATGCCCTTCGAATCCGATTAAGATGTCTTTTTCACCCGACCCTTATACTGTTTTTTCTCCATTTGTTGGCATCTACAATCTCAGCACGAGCCTTTTCACTAGTATTGCAGAGAGATATAAACTTTTTGTAAATACTTTGTCAAGTACTTTACTCAAATAAAGAATATTTCAAGTAGGCGTTGAGTTTATATCTGAACTGATTTACGTTTATGTATTTCCCATTATAATAAAAAATGTTCTTACTCCTAAATGTTTACAATAAATCGCATGAAAATGATATTTTTAAATTTTAAGAAGTTTTTCTAGTTTACAAATGTACGTCACCTAAGCTATATTTATTTTTTACGTTAAAAATAGCACAACACTATTTATTATATTAAATACAACAAGCTTATATTTTTAATAAAATATAGTGAAAGAAAAGGGTAAAATAATTCTGAGCGTTTGCGCGGAACTTAAATTAGTTTCACAAATCACTGTTTTTCTTTTAAAACGGTCGATGTCAGTTGATTGCTCTTGATGCATCTTATCTTATTGATGAAATATTTTACACGAAGCGCTAGGAAACATCTCACAGATTGGTAACATTAAGGCCTCCAATCACGGACAAAAATTTCTCAATTCTGAATCTCGAATTTCCATACGATTTTGTGGCGAATGATTGATTTTTACGGGATTAGAAAAATTGACAATCCCGAGATAACAAAAAAGTCTTTAGATGCCCTAGTGTCATTTTTTATTGAAAAAATAGATTAGATTTAAAAACTCATACAAAACTGTTCTAAAATCAAAAATCTATTTAGGATTTAAATCTTTCACAGCTACCGATTGGCCACGGAACTAATGTCAGATTAAAAAGAGTTAAAGATTTTTTTTTACTATCAAGGGTACTCAACGTTGTAACCAACACTACCTGCTACGGTTTCACACCCTTCTTACATGGTGTATTCCGTAGCGTAACAACGTTAGTCGTGTTCAAAGTTTTTCCAGGGATATCCCGAGAAGAAATTTCTTATGACTTGGTTGGATGCACGTAGAATGTGTGTTTAAAATTTTAAATAAAGGTACACGCTCGAAAATTCACCGCTTAAAATAGTTTCCCACTTCCACCACTTGTTGTGTATATGCAGATAATGTTGTATGGCCATCTTTCACAGCGTTATCGTTATAACTATGTATTTTTACTTTTATATACCGAGTAGAACTGCTTGTGACTGTTTCAAGCAATTCAATAGTGAGCTTTAAAGAAGAAATAAAACAGTGCGTCTAGCTCAGCCACTTTCTAGTTCTGAAAACTTCACTATTATGCATCCTGGGGGAGGGGGTCCACGAAGAATAAAATACTGGGTTTAGGGGTCCACGGGAGAAATAAGTTTGGGAATCATTGCTCTAATTCAATACATCACATACATCCATGCCTTCAAACAGAAATTGATAAGTCGACGGAAAAAGCAATTTATAGAACTGTCCGTACTGGGACTCGAGTTCGTGACCTCCGTAACCGAAGCCTACGTTAAAAGAATATTTTTTGTAAAATATGTTGAATTTGCTTATTTTGAAAATGAAACCTATTCCTATTAATATAACATGGTTTTCTACCTCTAAAAAACCAGCGGGATGAAAACTGAGCAAAGGTTGTACGCCGTTTCATAAATAAGGTCTAGAAAGAGGAAATAGGACTAAAATGGCGACGGAAACTCGTGCGTGGAGGCATTTTTTTAACGCAGAAAAACATTTCAAATTAAAACTCGAGCTTTTGAAGAAGACTACATTATACAACAAAACACGAAAACAAGTAAAGCAAATAATACAATTTAAGCTCAATAAATCTAGCACACGACATAAGTTTTTTTAAGAACTCGGAACACTAACCATGAAACGAAAAAATCGTTGACTTTGTGTAATAAATACATACCAAAGACTTTGGTGAATTCCCAATTGTTTTGTTTTCTTTAACGAAAAGTTTAACGAAATATTTTACCATCTTAATATATATTTTTTTGTAAAACGCATCAATATCTTCAATAGTTGTAATGTTGAGTATTTGATTGAATGATTTAAACATATTATTATAATTATTATTTGTTAGCATATTTTGAATATTAATAACATCATAAATTTAATTTGGAGCACGAATTTTCAATTGTTTTATGCTCACGAAAAAACTGTAATACTTTAAAGCAAATTAAATATGTTTATCATTTATTAAAGGGTTGTAAGTAGATAGTATTTTTATGTTTCGGTCCATTTATGAATTTTCGATATATTATATAAGATGCGCAAAACTGAAACTAAGCTTTTCATTGGAATAAGATCGGTACGAATTGACATATATTCCAATATTATATTGTTAAAAAGATTGAAGTGATAAAGCTATTTAAAAATTTTGAAAGATCAATAAAAAAATTGTGAATTGAAGTAAAATATTTTTCAATCATGTTTAGTGTTTCATAAAATTATTATTTTGTTCTCTTTTGAGATTGTGCAGTAAAAATTTATGTAATCTGCTTAAAATCGGTGTTTTTAGATTGAAAAAAAACTCTTCTATGAATCATCTCACATTGATAACAGAAGTTGCGAGATACATAATGTTACTCTGTATTGTGTAAATAAACATAAGCGACATCAAAAATATCATTTCAGTTTTGAAATAGAACACTGTCAAGTCCCCAAAATAATTAAAATTTGAGGTTCTGTGACAGAGGCAATGTAATGACTTCAGTCATTTACCTTTACTGTAATATCAAACGGATAGTCACAAATACTTATAACACAGGTATAATTGAAGTCACAGATACGTAGCCTTCAGTATTGTAATAACCAGAGCCCTCTGGCTGTCCTATGAATTGTAACGGTATACTATGATTGTACTATTAATTTCACGATATCAGAATACATTTGGCTTATATTAAATTTCCAAGAATTATGACTAAAACGATATTATTTTGATCGAAGCAGGAAGTGATATAATTAATTATATTTTGTATCTTTTCAATTCAATTATGTCTTTTAAGAGAGGGTGAAAATTGAGAATATAATAAAATTATCATAAGGTAAATAAGTGAATAATTGTTAATACGTAAAACTGTTGTTTAGGCCAGATAAATTGAATAGATGAAATAAAAAAAAATGAGTGATATCTGTGCACTAGAATCAAATTCTATAAGTTGAAAGAAAAATTATAGTATGCGTGTATTAATATATGGGTTAGAGCTATTGTCATATTTGTTTTTAATATAATTGAATTAAAAAAATATTGCCTGATGTGACTCAGTCAGTTAAAGCTTGCTCTACCGATCACGCAGGTCTGGGTTCGATTCCCGATAAGATCACAGTGAATTTGGAAATTATTCAATTCAAAGTTGTGATCGATGATTGGGTTTTAGTGATGTCAATTCACATTATTTCCTCTCCTCCCATCCTTCTGATCCTTTAATAACTGAGTGAAGCAATAGCGATTAGTTAACCAATAGCCCTGTTCTAGCCTTATCCTTCTTTCCCTACTACTGACTTTGAAAAAAAGTGAGGTAGAGCGACTGAGAAACAAACAGTTCTCGTTGAAAAAAATATCTGTTGAAATACCTCCATTAGGAGGCCATATGTTCCACATTAGGAGCGGACATGATATATATATATGGAATAACAGCTAATTCAAATGCGCCAAATATTTTAAAGTCGAAAGATCAGGAGAGAAACTTGATGAGAATTTATTGTAAGTCAAACGAGATAAACTCGAGGTTAATTGACACCAGAAACACCCACGTCATAGGTCTCAAATTTAAATTTTAAAAATCTAAATTTGATATTGACCTTACCGAGAATCGAACCCAGACCCATCTGGTCGGTAGGCAAGTTCTAACCAAGTAGACCACAGCGGTCACTAATTTCAAAGCCATATATTGCAACCATTTGACTCTACTGCCAGCGAGATTATGAGTTAAGTAAATATAAAAATATTTGCACTAAAGATAATCTTTTGATGGTCAAGATCAGAGACCAGCAATTTTTTCTACTGGAAAAACAACCAAAATTGCTTGCCTATATATATATTTTAATAAATTATTGCACGATGTATTAATTTTACTAGTCGAAGTGTGGTGAGAATAAAGAAAATTAAAAATGAATATGATTAAGTAAACATAATCATTATTTTATTAAGGTTGTTACTGTACGTGTTTATAAACATTTTGATAATGAAAATAAAATAAAAAAACAATTCTTTGTCCGCTCCAAGTGTGTAGTATATGACTTCCTAATGAAGGGATCTCAATATAAGTTTTTCAACGAAATCTGCATGTTACTTGGCTTCACAACTTTTGTTTTATTGAGGGATATAAAAACTAGAGCTAAGGCACTTTCTATTTTATATAAATGTATAATATGCCAAAAAGAATATTTTATGCTTTCACTGTAAAGCAGCGTTTTTTGAAATAACTCGACGACATGACTTGTGCTATCTGAGTATTACACAACCATCTTAATAACACTTTACGCTCTGTGGTTATATTGAATGCTCTGCGTATACACAATATTGATAAAAGAGTGAGGTTATTAATATGGGGACTTTACTTACTTGAAAATTTTAATGCTTAAAGTCGATTTCTCAAACGTTTTCTAAGAAATGAATAAAGGAATCCGCTCTTAGTATTGAAAAGCTTTCAGGAATAAATAAACCGCGAGGCTCTGAGGAATTGTGTATTAGCATGAGATTTATTTTTTCCTAAGAAAAAAAAACAAGCGACTTCACTTTTTTATATTCCATTTATATTACATAAAAGATTTTAGGCCTTTAGCATAACATTATTCTTTTTCAACGACATTAGTATCCTGGGTTACGGAATTTAAGAACGTGTAATATAGTAAACAGTGGGTAAAACTCAAAACGATTCTAAGTTTTCGAACATGCTTTTAAAAAATCATGCGAGTTGGATTAAAATATGTACATATATTATAAAATTATTTTTTTAACTATTAGACAATTGAAATGATTATAGAAATAAAAAAATATTTATAATGAAATATCTTACATTTAATTAAAATTCTTATTTGTATAAACTATGATATAATTATAAACCATTTGAAAAAGAGCATTCTTGACAATTATTTCGTAACGAAGAAAGAAACTAAAAATTCAATTAGTTTGAATGTATCCAGAATTTCAGAGTGCTTGGACTACTTAAATAATTTAACCTGTGCGAAAGATACATTATAATTAAAATGTGGCATTGAGCGATTAATTCTCTCAACCTCTTTCCCCACAGGATGAGGCTGAGTGATTGAATAAAACTGGGTTACAACATTTTACAAACTAAAGATAGATTTCTTTTGAAATTAACTAAAGTAATTGACCCTTTCTTTATAAAAAATATTTCCTAATTTCATTAAATAAGATATAGAATATAAAAACAACGCAATACTAGTCAAATTATAAAAATATTTATAATATTTATTCGAGAATAGTATTGTCAAGTTGATTTCGGCTGCACACCAATAACATTTTTAAGATACATCATTTTTCGAATCCGTTTCAACAGTGGTCAACGTCGTTGGCTTCCGTAACGAATCACACGGGTTCTAATGCCAGTACGAAAAGAACTTTTTCGATTTCTGTTCGAAGGCATAAAAGTTAAAAGATTGTGATGTCGAAAATTCTCTCCCATCTTTATAAATACTACAAGAACAGAAAGTAGCGAGAGAAATTATATTACCAACAGTCTCATCCAAATCATATTATTTCTATCCCTTATCACTTAAAAAAAGTGGTCAAGCAACTGAGTAACAATAATTTCTCGTAGAAAAACTTATGTTACCCTTACAAGAAGGCCATATGCTCCTCATAAAAAGCGGATGTGGGTTAAAAATTACAAAATTGAGCTGTCGGTATACAAATTCACTACTGAAATTTATCAAAGAAGTAAATACAAACATGACTTGGCCGTCTTTGATACGAGACACCTCTGCATATACAGGATAAAACGGTGTTTTTTTAATAACCATAGCGTTTAGTATAAATAATACTAATAATCTTCCTTTAAAGTAAGATATATCAAAGCCTTAAACATCAAATAAGAAATCAAGGGGTTAAAGTAAGCCTTATTATATTTATTATAATTTTAATTCAATAATAAGCCAAGGGTAAAACTGACATTTATAACGAAATTATTTTCTTTGAGCACGTATATAAATTTAGGGAAAAAGGAGTAACAGAATGCCTTCAGGAAGAATGATTTCAGGAAGGGAGTGATCCGGAAAGGGGTGGGTAAGTACCTCGCGGGCACATGGCTCAACGACGTAGATGTGAATATTTATCCCATACGTATAAATTTAAAAGAAGAGACCGGCAAACGTAAATAGAAAAAAGGGAAGATCTCATGGGAAATTATTGTTTATTATAAAGAAAATAATTTAATAATTAAAAAAACGAGAGATTTGAACCAAATTGTGCTTTAATTTATGTAGCACGTATATAAAATGCAAAAAAATGTAATTTCATTTTAAAAAATCGAAATTTTTAATTATACCAAATGCACTGAATATAATATTTAATTCAATTCAATTATTTTTAACGTATTCAAAAATAGTAATTTTATTCGTTTGTTATCTTGCGATGCATATTTGTCACAAAAATAAGCTTAAATCTAATTTGAAAGAAAGTATCCTGAGAGAGTTTTCTCTTAAAATATAATTTCAAGTTGTACAGCTGTATTGAGTTCAACTCATTCATGCTTACACGTAATACGTTAACATTCAAAGCAATATCATAAACAATTTTAAAGCTTTTCTCAAATGTATCATTATTGTCAGGGTCAAATGTATGTATTTATATGCCCACAAGTTGTCAAAAGACTTATAACTTAACTAAAGAAAATAGCTTATGGTATATAGTCGGTTTAATTCTAACAAAGTGTATCTAAGTGTTCACGAGACTATAATATATATAACAAATAAAATATAATATTTTAATTTACAGAAATAAATTATTATACTTTTGTTTTTCGTAGTGAAATATTTTACTATTACTAATTATACTTAAATAATTAATTATACTGAAAAACATTCAATAATTTGTATAAAGTACTTAATGTAGAAGACGTATGTGATATTGTGTTGTTAGCTTGTTGACCCCTTTCACTTGCAAATTTGGGTATAAAACGAATGAAATAGATGCGTTAATATGCTTTTTAATCGAAATCACTAAATCATGAAATTCTAAAAAAATGTCTTACATGATGTTAGAATTAAGCTGACGACATAAAGTAATTGATATCTAATGATGTTTTGATACTGAATAAGCAATTTACTGTATTCTATACTTTTTGCGGAACTATTTTTTGGGGATTTGCATATTTTTAACGAAATGAAAAATTTATTTCACTTGGCTCACTGAAGAATATGCAACGTGTGAATACGTCAAAAGATTCTTTACGCCTGATATAGGTCAAGCCCTCGTTTAAGCTTGAAAAATTAATTCACTTTTCAGAGTACATGAAACCACACAGAATTCTCCCCAAGGGTACCCTATAAAGAGAACTACGTTTCACGTTTCAACTTTTGAGTGAAAACAAATGTTTACAGAAACACCAGCTCCATAATCCTTTAATGGAAAATAAATTTTGGTTAATTCATGATATATAAATGCTTCAATTAAATAAAAGACGTTTGTTTTTATTTCAAGATTTATTTATGGGATATTCGATTTCAATTTAAAAAGTATTAATATATTTTTTTTGTATTTTTTTAACCACGTCCGCTTTTTTTACGGAACGCTTATTTTTAATGTCGGGCAATATTTATCAAAATAAATAAAAAAAAAAATGTTTTTAACACTTATTATTTACTAAGTAAAAATAAGAGTAAATAAAAGTATTTAGGACTTATCAGCTGGTCAGGCAATTATACCCCATCTCTTGAATGTACATGGGATGAGACAAGATAGTCCTTTATCCTCGGCAAAAGAAATTTGGTATAATTTATTGCCGAATCCAATTTCTATAAAATCACCTTTACCTAGAAACTCGAAGTCATAAATATCAGTAGAGATTGACCATCAGTCACCTTTCGATATTAATTAAAAGATATTTAGATGTGCTGCAGTGTATAAAATCATTCCGATTGTTTCTCGAAATACTTGCTTAGGTTTTGTGGAACACCAGTGTCTCTCAGACTATAGTTTGGGAAACCCTGTTATAGACAATCACGTGATGAAAATTAATAATAATGAAAAAAACTTTAAAAGAATCATAAATTTATGTTAAATTTTATATAAATTCGAGGAAACATTATTGTGAATAATTTAATTTAGCCTACTTCCGAAGCAATTATGGCAAGCGACTTTAAAGCTTTCAAAATAATTCATCAATACGACAGTATTGTACTTAGTAATCAAATTCCTACAAGAATGGCAAACGCTTGGAACTAAATGACAAATTTTAATTTTCTGCACTGTTTGTTATAACGATTACGAGTTTTCAAATTTTATTACACGGTCGGCAGACTGGTAAAGTTTCTAGACTAACAGTGAAAAGCTCTGCTCCCATTTTCCTCTGATAGATATCAGATTTATTCAGTATTATTCATTGTAAAGAAATGCACAGAATCGAATAAATTTTGAGATATTTGAAATTGGTTTGGTTCAATTTAATTCCGTCTTTTTTTCTGCATGAAACGTTGTATTTCTTTTATTTATTTCGTAGATTTATCATTCTGCAATGAATGATATTGTCCATTGTGTTTTATAAAAAATCTATTTCAATCCTTCACTCAATGATTAAAAAATAAATAGTGGGAAGTATCAATTGATTTAAACATTTACATAAAAAAACGTCTTCTCTTATTCTACATAAATATAATATTTGAATAAAACTTCAATACAATAACTTTTATATATTATATTTAAATATATATAAAAACAAAAACAATTATAACATAACGAGTAAATAAAATTGTTGTTTGTTTGCTATTTTTCAAATTAAACAGTACTTAAGTTAATATATTGTTTCATAATGCTTTCTCTAATTACCTTCTTTCGGGATTCATCACAAGAGTAGATGTAATATAAATTCTTTTAATTATAATCGAGACGAAAACAAAATTTCTTTGATTACAAATAGTAAGGTTATAAGCATTACTATATATTGTATTATTACAAAAACAAAATATTAATGAAGGCCGTTGTCTTATATATCATAATTTGAATGTGAAATAAACATTACAATCGTTTAATGTGAAATTATAAATTTAGGTAGTAATTTACTTTCTCTCCACCACCCATCTCTTTTTTTTTCATATATTATATTAACTTAACGTGGATGTACCAGTAGCGTAAAAAACGTTAAATCTATCTAGAGTTTTTTTTCGTGGGTGAAGAAGTCTAATGAGCGATTGCAAAATACTTGAAGTGGTGTGCAAAAAAAGATCTCTGTATATAAACAAAAAGCATCTGTGAGAAGTATATTCGCGTTTTGTATGGCAGCACAAATTTATTAAGAGCCTGGTAATTTTCCCCCATTAACCATCAAGTCGGCTTGACCTATTGATTCAATGGACACTTGGATCAACTTATGCACCTCTCTCTTCATGTGTAAATGAAAATTCCTTAGAATATGCTCAGCATCCTAATTTATGTATAAAATTTGAATGGAATACATTTAAAATCAAACTTCATTGTTTTTTAACAACAACGCTGTGAAAAAATCTTGAATTAGCTTCGCTTCAAAATACTGAATTTTGTTATGTTACAAAAGTTCGATGAATTTAGATGTTTATTTGATAAGTTAAAATACTGAATAAATTGCCATATATAAAATAGGCATGTTATTTAATTTATAAATGTGCATATGTACACGTACAAGAAAATTAATATTGTATTACACTGAAAACGTGGAAAACATTTTCTGAGGTGTAATAAAATTAAGTGTCTTCAATAAATCATCAAGCATCATGCTAGACGCCTTCATGATATACACCCACGCACGCTGTAAAGACTAGGCAATGCTCGTAGGTGAATATCATAAGATATCACAGGTATACAAAGGATCTCGAGGCTGAATGGGCTTAAAAATAATAGGTAGAGTTAAAAAAAAACATCCTGTCAAAATATTTACTTAAATGATAAAAAAGCTGCGCTTGATTAAGAAAGATGGGAAATATGAAGGAAACAGTAAAGTCAATACAATGTATTTTTACATTGAAATCTGTTAATATCAATTATGATAATGTTCCATTCCGTATGAGATGTTATTACATATATTAAATAATATGTTATAAAATTTTGTACTATCGCCATCATTAAGTGAATAAAATCATGTCAAATTGTATGTATGTATGTACCAAAGCACTTTTGTGTTATACTAGATTTTATATAAAAAAATGTTTTTAAACGCACTTTTGAAAACGGGTTTGAATGCAAATTGGCCGTAGTTCAACACGATAAGAACTAAATTCTCATTGATCGTTTCAGTTGAGTTAACAGGCAAGCGAAATAATTAATATTATGGCTTGCAATAAGTTATAATTTGACCCATTAATGATATTATAAATTGAAATGTTTTAATTTTAAAATAATTCAATCACTTCACCGGAATTGATTCAAATAAGTTAGTTAGTTGTTTTGTTTCAAATTAAAATGGTTGTATACAGTACTTAATTAATTTATAATATTTAAAAAAACTTACATATTTATTTAAGTAATAAAACAATAATATACTGTGAAATACATGTAAAAGATGAGATTAATTTATCAAAAATCAAAGAAGAAAGAAATATATATTGAATTTTTTAAAATCTATGTCAGCCCCCAATGTGGGGCATATAGCCCACTAATGGAGGTATCTCAATATATTTTTTTTATATGAGAACTGTTTGTTACTCAGTCGCTAAACCTATTTTTTTCCAGAAAGAGTAGTAGGGATAGAAGAATAAGGCTAGGAAAGGACTAGTGATTAGCTAATCGCTCTTGCTACGTCCAGTTATTGAAGGATTGGAAGGGTGGGAGAGAAGTTTTAGATATAACAAAATTCTATGCTTTCAAACAGAAATTGATAAATCGATCAAAAAAATGCTGCTCGTACTGAGACTCGAACTCGTGAGATCCGGCGCAGAAGTCTACAACGCTAACTGCTGCGCCACAGGTCCCAATAATGCTTATATATAATCTTAGGTAAGAGACAACGCTAACGTCGTTTGTTCAAGATTATAAAGCTTGGTATCCTTGAAAATGAATTTCAAAATACTACACAGTTACATAAAATTAATAAAACTTACAAAAGAAAATTAAGCAATTAATTTCTAGCTTCATGGGTGTATTGTTTTCTTCGATCTACAAGCCGTTGTGTGAATAATTATCCAGACTTCGATGATATGTGAACATTTGAATAATCATATTAAATAATTATTATTGAATATGTTACCATATACAATAAAATGAATTTCACAGATTTCACATCGTTGGTATTATTAGAAAATTCCACTCTTTGATTTGAGTAAGTATATTCGAAAATCTCTTTATCTCTTTAAACAATACAAGCCATGCCAGTTTATATATTTTGTTTAAATTATTTGAAATAAATTTTAATGATGTTATTGATAATTTTTACAATATGTGTTTCATACTTCATGTACGTCTAATGTTATTTATTCAGAGAAGAGGTGACTTGGTGTCAAAACTTAAGGTAGATATACTTTCATCTCGGATCGTAACGCAATACTTTTGCACCAAGGCTAGATGAATAAATTCTGCTTGCATTTTATTGCAGGCCAGCCAAGATCAAGGCGTGTACAAACCTGAGGTATTGATGAATGGCGTACACGGAAATCTCCATAAGTGAGAGTGACAAATAAAAGTATACATAAAAAGACGAAGATAGTGAATACTAAATTATTGAATTATATAATCAAAAACTGCCCCCGAAACAAATTTATACCCCATAACTTGCTTGATAAAAATGAGATTTAATGAAACACAAAGAATGAAGAATGACATCGGATTAATAATGATTTCATATTAAAAATGTAAAAATACTGGTGGTTTTATACAGAGTTTATAAAAAAACAGGGGATTGAATTCCGATTTTTCCTAAATCCCGGCTTAATCCGGCTTTTTAAGTTTTACGAAAATTGATTTAAATATAAAAAAAGTTATAAACATAGAAAAATTTTATTAGGTGAAAACACAAAACTTCTACTGATTTATTACTGAGTAACCAAAATTTTGAAATTTCTTAAAGAAAAAAATATTCTCTGGGTAATAATGTAGGAAATATAGTTTTCAATGTATTCATTAATATATACAGGCTATTCAACAATATGTATATTTTTTGTAATTTTGTCTGTGACTATAGTACTTTTAAATCAACAAATAAGTGTTATTGGTAAATAAATTAATATATATCCTAATATTTAAACCCGTGAGCCAAATAAAAAAAGTGGTTATTGAATGTCGTAAATTTTGCTAAAAAACTGTCTTTTCAAACTAAATTTCTGAAAATCGACAATTTCTAATATTACATGTTTTAATTTTAGATAAAACAATAAAATAAGATTTATTATCTAATTTAGTTATATTATTTGTTACTATTTGAAAAGTGTATACTTAGACTTGATGATAAATTCCCCGTCAAAAATGAAATGCTAGTCGCATTTTTCAAGTATAAATTCACATTTGTGGTTATATCGCTTCACGTGAGCGAAATGTTATTCTCGTTAATTTAAACTTTTTGATTTCGTACTCCACTGCAGGATAGAATGAATTATTTATAACTTACAACACGAGCGATTCGAAATTGCAACATTGTGTTTGTCAACAAGCACAAGGCATACCGTCTAGCTTCATGTTGTATTTTATTTGCAATTTTTATAACTGCAAACAATTTTTAAAGTTAGCACGATATATTGTCGACAAACCCAAGTTATGACAAGCAGCTTTTTTCTTCTAAGTATCCGGTAAGTCTGAAGCATTTATTAAATCAATTAACATAATTTAACTGTTAGTTTACCAATACCAAAAATGAAAAATAAACTGTCACGATTGCAGCTTTGTTTCACTGCATTGACATCGAAACAAAACATTGATCAAAAGTAAATACTTTTAAATATTTATCTTAATTAAAACTATGTGGCAGTGATTGATGCAAAATAAAATAGAAAGGGTGTTTTACGTAAATGGTCTATTTGAAAGTTAGTTAATAAAACAATGATATTACTAATTTAAACTGAGTTTGTAATCTTTATCAAGTATCTCGTGACTTTTCTGACACAAAACATATTTGTATAATGAATGGTCGAAGCTCTTTGGTGATGAAATAATATTAGAATAAATAGTTATCAACGGAGAAAAATATTTCCCTATTTATTTATTGATTTGGCATTTACTTGGTAGAACTCCATTTTAATAGGGTAAAATATCAAGGTATTTCAGTTCTACAGTTTTTAAAAAGTTAAAGGTTGATAGCTATTTCGGCTTACGCCATCGTCAGAACTATGCTTTAAACGTACATTTACTTGGCTATATATACTGTCTAAGAAGAGATACACAATGCATCATATTATTCACTCTAACATACTAATTCAAATTCTAATTACAATATTGCACTTATTAACTGTGATTTTAGTGTTACAAAGAAAGATAAGCAGTCTGGGTTTTTAAAAACATTAATTAGAATACTTTAAACTGATATTTATTATTAATTATGCTACATTAAATTTATTAACTATGGCTTAAGTGATTTGAAAAACAATAAGCAATGTGGGATTTTCCACAAGTAAATTAGGAAAAAATATATTGATATTTATTATTGATTACATTAAGGGTTTTAACAACGGCATAACAAGTGAATAATATGATGCATTGTGTATCTCTTCTTAGACAGTATATATAGCCAAGTAAATGTACGTGTAAAGCATAGTTCTGACGATGGCGTAAGCCGAAATAGCTATCAACCTTTAACTTTTTAAAAACTGTAGAACTGAAATACCTTAATATTTCCCTAGTTGCTAAATTTGCAGCACTGATCTGAATAATATTTTTATAAACAAAATATAAGTAACATTGTGTCTTCGCTTGAAACTGTTATTTATATTTTGTTACAAATGCCTACACGAAATGAAAAATCACATAAATGGTCTGTTTAACGAAACCATAAGCTAAAATGTGCTTTACAAATTAGGATATAAAGGTTTTGAAGCTTTTACATACATACAAAGCGAATGTGGTTTAATGTAATGGTTTAATAAAAAGCTTCTTTTATGACTTGCAATACTTTTACGCCGCAATAAATGGCAAATTGTATAAAACTTTTTCGAAAGCCACTCTATTGTATAGAGATAAAAACTTTATTTGAATGGTAATATGAAACATGCTTTTGCATGTAAATAAAGTTGAAAATATAATTATCTCTAATGAAATATCTGAACCGTATTGTACCATCTGTTATTTTAATTATCCATACAATGCTCTCATCATATTGAATAATTAAAATATTATTTTATGTTGTAGAAAAAAAAAAATCGATTGTCAATAAAGCTTTTTAAAATATTGTATAATTATAATTGTTAATGTCAATTTGCATACGTTAAATCACGAAATGAGTGCTTAAATATTCCGCACGATAATTGTTATTTATTTATGTTAATTAAATAAAAATAATTGTTGCACGCAAAGTTTATAAAGTGTCTCACAAACTGTGGACACGAACGTCTTAAGGAGATCCCAATCTAAAGAATAATATCAACAATCTGTCTGTAAGAATTTGCTTTCTTTAAATCACAAATATCAAAATCAAGAACGAAACAGACAGCAGTCAATGAATCAAAATACCTTTTGGCTCTGATTATTATATTTATATATATTATAGTTCAAAAAAAAAAATATGAATACTTTCATTAATTAATCTTTACATCGGTTGATGGATTTGTGTTCAAATCCATCATAACCAAAAACAAAGCATAGTAAGATCGATTAGCTAATGACAAGTTCTGACCCATTGCCATCCTTCTCCGAAAAACAATGGCAGAGTGACTGGATAACAATGAACTAAGGCATATAAATGCTCGCCCAAATGCATGACCCGATTGTTGAGTATTTTTTCATAAACTATCCGAGTACCCGGATTCGTTCCAGGTAATATTTGTCAATTATCATATTTTGACCTAAGATGAAAAATATAATTTTCCGAGTATGTGTAATATATAACAAAACAAATTGATTGCAGAATTTTCCCCCAGTAATAAATAACAATCAATTACTGATAAATAAAAAAAATGTGTGAATTACAAATGAATGATTTTAACATATATATGGATAATCAGTGGCGGATTACTCACTTGGGAAGCCCCAAGCGAAATAAAATGTAGAGGCCCTGTTGTTTAAATAAAACAAAAGCGTTGCAAAAGTTTACGATAAATAAGAAGAAATATTGAAAACTCAATGGCTTTATAAAATATATGCGTTTTGTGAGGCCCATAAAGTTCGAAGGCTACAAGCGCGTGCTTCTTGCCCATATAGATTAATCCGAAACTATGTTATAATTGTTAATATTTGATTTGATCTAAATATTCATGTATATAATTCAAACCAACGAAGAATAGTGATACTGATACAATAGAAAGGAAAAAAAATACATTTATATTTCAATAGACATATTTATGTAAATATATACGACCATAAGAGATAAAATATATTTTTTAATTTCAATGCTAAATTTATTATTAAAAAATCATTTATTTCTAATAATATTTCAAAAACATTCAGTGTTTTATATTTTATAAAACTTAAACGAAAAAAACGCGTTCAATTAACGTCGAAATAAATTGCATATATGTCATATAAGTCATATAAGTCATAAAAATGTTTTTTTTAACACTGAACTTCGTTTATCAGTAAATTCCAGATTCATTCAATCTCCAAATGAAGTTTGCGCAATAGACGTTTATCCGGAGGACTTTGCACCATTTATTACAGAGGAATAAAATAATACATTGAAATTAAAATAACCGAATAAACCCCAAACCTTACATCTGTCAGATGATCCTTTTGAAGCCTATAAACTTTACACTGAAGTGAAAGTGGTTGAAAACTCTACTTAAAATTTATATGTGCATATTAAACTTATTTTTACCATATTAATTTAATTTACATTGTTAAAATGAAGTTAAGTTATTGTTTGATAGACTATGTGTTCTGTGGACGTAAAAATGTATAATTTTACATTAACATAGTTTTCTTTTCATAACATCAAGCGAGTCAAAAGGTATGGTAAAGTATACGTAATAGAATAGATTTGGGTTGGAATTGTAAGTCGTTAATTCACTACATGACCATCAATCACATCATTAATTGTGGTATGTAAAGGGTATTAAAATTGAATTATTATGCGTAACGGTAAAACCTTTTGTGCGAAACTACATCTTCAATGAGAGTAAAAACCCGCCAATTAAATATCTGCCCCAAACCCATTAAGCAGGAAGCTGAATTAAAGAGATAAATTTTATTGGTAACATAAATTTAGTTAATAAAAAAACGTTATGTTCTATGGCGCAGCGGTTAGTGTTGTTGGCCGGATCTCACGGGTTCGGGTCTTAGTATGAACAGCATTGTTTTGGTCGATTTATCGATTTCTGTTCGAAGGAATAGGTGTTTATGATGTCTTAAAATTTCTTCCCCACCTTTTCGATCCTTTAATAACTGAGAGTAGAGAGAGTGACTGGTTAACCACTAGTCCTGTCTTAGCATTATCTTTCTATCACTTCTACTCTCTTTGAAAAATATAAGTAAAATTGAGACTGAGTAAAAAACAGTTCTTGCAGAAAAACTTCTGTTAAGACACCTTCATTAAAAGCTATATTCTCTACATTTGGAGTGGACATGGATTTAAAAAAGGTTTAATAGTTTTTTTTGCGAATAAATTTTATGTGAAAAATGGTTGCAATATATATTTTGAATGCAACATATTTTTTTACAAACGATTATATTGTTAGAGAAATTATAACCGCCGAAAATTTTGATTCAAAATACTGACAAAGAAAATGTTAGAAATTAGTCCTATGCAGTTTTATAAAAAAACTACGTTAATGTTAAAATAAATGTTTTATAAAATAATGTAACTTACCACAGTTAAGTAGGTGCATTTTGCGCACCACAGTGGACCACCACCGAATCCCACCATGAGCCCAGCAGGAATAAGGGTATAAATTTTGGGGTAAAACTGCGCTCCTATAAACGGCATATAGGCTGCAAACGATATTGCGATTGCCCACTTGCACCCCAACCAGCTGTAATTTAAATAAAAAAAACATTATTTTACTTTATTAAACGATAGATTTAAAAAAAAAGATTCTACTTAATACCAAGCACGGAAATCAGACTCCTGCAAATGATTATTAGTAAAATAAATTCAATATCGATTCATTACACTATATTTTATGGCAAGTAACGATAGCCTAAAATTAATAAATCGATATTTTCCCTTATAAGAATAATCTATGAAATTTCTTTGAACTAAATATCATTTAGTTTTACTCGCGAAAGTAAAATTTGCTACATCTGTCAGTGGCGGATAAAAAACACATGAAAAGCTCCAGGCGCAATAAAATTTAAAGGCCCGGTTTTTTGAAGAACACAAGAACGCCAAAAAATTCATGTAAAATAATAAAAATCTGAAGAAAACGTTTATGGGCTATAAGCCATTTTTGAGGCCCCTCGGAGGCCTTAAGCGCGCGCTCATTTGCTCATAGGTTAAGCCGCCACTGACAACTGTATGCGGTTCTATAACCGTTTTATTTATTTAATTTGTTGTTGGTAAGTAAAGATAAGCAACTTTTTTTCCTGCTTCTTTAAACTGGTGCTCTAGCTTAAAAAAAGACGGTTTTTCAATTTTTCACCAAGAAATTAAAAAAAGGGGTTTTGTAAAATATGTAAATATTAAACAAATTATATTTGTACCTTCCAGTATTATAATACACTTGATATTCACTATTTATTCTTTCGTCCCTATACGCTCATCAAACGTAATATTTTTATTAAGTTTCACCTTAATAAAAGTGGATAGTAAAATATACCTATGATACATAAAGATGGGGTTGTGTTTTTGGGTGAAAATTTTACCCGGTAAATTATACACCGAAAATTACTTTGAAGGCGACAGAAAATAAAAAGCGTTATTTATTTACAACTGCGATATTCCAAAGGTTAATGTCAGGGCAATAACCACTTTCATAAATAACAGGAGGCATCGCTAAACATCCTTAAACGGTCTCTCATTTTCCGGTTAAGTAAGTCTCGCTATTACTTATTCATTTTTAATTTTCCTCGTCGTTTCCTCACCGACATTTTCTATCGCGTCATCAAATACACATTTTCTTGACTGCCTGGTCTGCTTATAGAATAATTTTTATTTTAATAAATTATTTGTATTTATCATTTCATTCTTTGCACATACATTTTTTTATGCAACCTTATGTGAGATTGAATAATATGATTGATTGTCCTCATTCAATTAGAATGATATGTATTTTTTGAATGACAAATTTATTATCAGATGAATAAGATTTTCTTCAGACGATATTTTATTTGGTTCGGTGATTCTACCGAACATTACTTTTCCGAACACGAACACTCCGAACGGGAATAGTCCGAACACGAACACTCCGGCCAAGAATACACCGAACACCGATTCTTTCGGACTCGGAATCTTCCGCACACAGAACCTTCCGGATATAGAATACTTCGCACACCGAATACTCCAAACATTTAAATATTTTTATTAGAAAAATCATTGTTTTATTGTAACGTGGAATGTTTTATGGCAATTATGCCAAATATTTTTCATAATGAAAACAAGAAACGTATTTAATTTTCATGTATATAAGCAGTTTAAAATTTTATTCGTATTTTAGCTTATTAATTTTGAAAATTGCGTTGTATTATAACTGTGCTGATATTTTTGATTATATTGAAAGGAAATACCATGCATATAAACATTTAAAATTGCAAATTGATATTAACAGTACTTTAAACATAATTTTATTATCTTATTGATACACATAGTATACATATTTTACATTCACTTGAAAAATGGAAAAATGTGTACAATTGGTCATTGGACATGTATATATCAAATTTTAAACATATTATGTGTTTGTAAATTTTTTATTGCAATGACTTCAATATATAATTTTAGCAATTATTATTATTGAAAGAAATGAAAGTATAGTTAAAGTTATTCTTAGATCTGTTAATATTATATTCCCCCTCCCACCCATCCTATCTTATGAACGGGGCGTATCGAGAGCGATTAGGTTACCACGAGTCCTGCCCTAGTCCTATCCTTCTATCCCTACTCTCTTTGGAAAAAGAGAGGTTGGACAACTGAGTAACAAGCAGTTCTCGTTGAAACACTTATGTTGCGATAAACTGATGGCCATAGACTAGTATACTTAGGACTGTGACTTGTTCTTTGAATTTGCAATACTTCTTTGTGAATCAATGTTATACAATGACAAATGTAGGCATTATAGCTTTAAGATAGATTTTTGTGCTAATTTTTTAAAACTTTATAAAGCATAAAAAAATAGTTTAATGTAGTTTGGTGGTTTGGTATTCAATATAAGTTTTTATTTCAGAATTAAAGTCAATTAATATTATTGTTGAGAGTTTTAATACATGTTTTAATGTTATGAAAACGTCGTAATCTAATGACAGAAGTGCTTTAAAAAAAATAGTTTATTCTTAAATAGAAACTCACGATATAAGAGATAATACATATTTATTATTGTTGAATATAAACATTTGCTTTGGATTAAATGCACGCAGTGCTAAAAGGTCTTTGGTTTACAAAATAATAATGTTATTATTTTACAACCATTTCGTGCGAAAACATTGTAGATCTGTTAATGGCTACCGACCCTCTGACTTCAGCGTCAGAGGATTAATACCTGAAGGGTATTATATTGTAATAAATATATATTTTGTAAACATGTATATTGTGTATGTATATTTTGTTTTTTATTATATGATAATAAATACATATTTTGTAAACTTTTCATATTTGGATTTTAGATCTACTATGAGTCGACCTTTTTAGACAGTTGACACAATGATCGCTTGCTTACATAACAAATAAATAATGTAGCTAAAAAACCTTATTTTTTTATATTTATGTTTTTATGTACCTATATGTAGTTACATATTAAGTTTAATGAAAAATCCTGTTAATTTTCTATAATGTTAATAAATAAAATGTCTTTTTTCCTTCTTATTTTAGTAATATATTATATTTTTTTGATAAAACTGTTTTCATGGTATCGTGATTTGTTTACTACATAAATGTGTTGATATGTACCCTTAAATAAACAGCATTACTCTCTGACTTCTATTGATTCATAAGTCTAAAAAATATTTATAATCATCCCAACACTAAATCTACATAGAAATGGAATTCTTCAATAAAGTAAATCCAATCTTATCAGAAGAACTAAAGTATCTTTAATAAAATTATTGAGCTTTTACACCAATAAATGGACGTTAAAATTTTGTTCATGAGATTACGACGTTTTTATAACATCAAAACATGTATTAAAACTCTCAACAATAACATTAATTGACTTTAATTCTGAAATAAAAACTTATATTGAATACCAAACCACCAAACTACCTTAAACTATTTTTTTATGCTTTATAAAGTTTAAAAAAATTAACACAAAAATCTATCTTAAAGCTATAATGCCTACATTTGTCATTGTATAACATTGATTCACAAAGAAGTATTGCAAATTCAAAGAAAAAGTCACAGTCCTAAGTATACTAGTCTATGGCCATCAGTTTATCGCAACATAAGTGTTTCAACGAGAACTGCTTGTTACTCAGTTGTCCAACCTCTCTTTTTCCAAAGAGAGTAGGGATAGAAGGATAGGACTATGACAGGACTCGTGGTAACCTAATCACTCTCGATACGCCCCGTTCATAAGATAGGATGGGTGGGAGGGGGGAATATAATATTTACAGATCTAAGAATAACTTCAACTATACTTTCATTTCTTTCAATAATAATAATTGCTAAAATTATTTATTTAAGTCATTGCAATAAAAAAATTACAAACACATAATATGTTTAAAATTTGATATATACATGTCCAATGACCAATTGTACACATTTTTCCATTTTTCAAGTGAATGTAAAATATGTATACTATGTGTATCAATAAGATAATAAAATTATGTTTAAAGTACTGTTAATATCAATTTGCAATTTTAAATGTTTATATGCATGGTATTTCCTTTCAATATAATCAAAAATATCAGCACAGTTATAATACAACGCAATTTTCAAAATTAATAAGCTAAAATACG